>JAHHFK020003509.1:0-202643 GCA_024533555.2 Aedes koreicus
ACATAAAACCATGCTGGTCTGGCGAAATATAATGGGTGAAGTGGAGAAACATCTACGTAGAACTATGAGCTCAAACAGTTTGAAGTAGAGCCCAGCGCAGCTTTCTTCTTAAACACTGGAAAAACATATGACTGTTTCCAGCAGTCCGGAAATACACCAGATGCGAGGGATGACGAGAATACAGACGCTAGCGGTTTTTCCTGTGTATCCAAACAACGTATTAACAATAGAGATGGTATGTCTGGGCCATATCCAGTGGAGGATTTCGGGCTCAATAGCGGAAATAATCATGTCATCGGTATAAATGAACTGGGACAAACAGCAGTGTTGAGGAACATTTGAGGTGGTGACTGAGATTGAGATGTTCACTGGTGAAAACAAACATAGATATCCAGTATTTGGTTTGTTTTTTAGGCGGCTTTGTAGGCCTTGAAAGGCGTCGAACAAATTATTGAGGTGGCTGCGTCTACATATATGTATCGCTCCTCAAAGAGTTAGTACGAGATGTCGCCGGAGAACAACTTGCTTCATTCACTGGTGAGAAACTTAGGTGTGTCACAACTGAACTACGAACTGGTCGACCTGGTCGAACTAGACGGACGAACTGATAGATATGATAGGATGCATGATACCGTGGTTTCAGCGAGGTTATGTCGAGAAAATTTCTGTCCCAATCGACATGACAGAAGAAATCGTCCATTCCATCGATACCAGCGTTTTTTCAGACGTGACAGAAAAGCGTTGTTGCTTATTTCGACTTTCATTTGCGATACAGATTTTGAAGGCGTCATGCAACAAATCCCGAAAAAAATTCTCATATATTGACAATAAAATGTATTGTAACCATACAATAGAACAAATAGTGTGTACAATTAATAGTATTGTTCATGACAATAAGATGACAATGGTATTGTTTCCACATTAGAATTTAATGTACATTGAGACATCGACAATAGAATAAGGGGGTCGTTATGTATCCTAACTATAGATCAAATCATTTTTTCCTGAACAAATCTGAGTCAATTACTATTGATTGTATTGCTTCACAATTGTTGAAAATTTCAGCACGTAAGGTGAATAGTAGATCTATTGTAATGACAATATGTATTTTTTCATTTATCTCACTACGTGAACAATATGATTCATGTTCGGCAATAGATTGTAATGTTATTTTATATTATTGTATTGCCATTGTATGGTTATTTTTATCCGGGAAACTGCCAGGAAGATTTAGCACATGAGATTGGAGACTCGAGCGGACAGCTAGCAGAACACCTCCTCCGGTGCTTTTATAACTATTCGAAGGCGATCGGTCTTGACGATACACGGAGTATGCGTCATCGAACAGTTGACTTGTGGAAGTGTTTGCGTTGAGCCAAGTTTCACAGAGAGCGTAAACATCATAGCATCCATCGCTGAAGGCCAACTGATACTCGGAAAGAGAGCTGTTGACTCCTCCAACGTTTTGATAGTACATCAAAACATTTGCTAAGCCGGGTGCAATGATTCTCTTAAGACGGCTGAATTACAGATTTGCAGCATTTTTCCTAAAACATGATGGGACGCTTCGGATTTTCTATGTGAGTGTACACATTTTTTTACACGTCTCCACTTGACTCTCTTCCATCTCGGCTGCAATAAACCACACAACTACGCAACTCACATGATGTAAGCAATACAATTCAAAGAGGAACTGTGCAATACTTGGTAAATTTCTGTCCAGTTGGAAAAAAATGTTACAGCCAGTTGTAAGCGTTGCAATAATTTTATGTTCGCCCTTTAGCCACAGAGAACAGACGTTCATCTTCGGTCTGCTAGTTGTGTAAAACTTTAAACCGACATTTCAAATGTATGTCGTTATGCTCCTGGTAGGCGGCGCTGCAGTTGTGTGATAACTGTCAGGTAAATGTTTATCAATAAAAATCCAAGCACATAACCTGAAATTTTTTGTTTGTTTTTCTCTGCACTTGCTTTGTAAAGTGGCTGTCCATATTAACTTTTACACACGTTTTTACAGAAAAGGTATATGGACATCAATGTCTGTTCTCTGTGCTTTAGCTATGGAAATCTATTTTAAAAGTTGGATTGTTGACAATATCTGAACCATTTTGATCAAATCGTATAGGGACTTTTTTTTCCAGACATTGCACGTATATTGAAACTTGTTTAGCTGATATACAAACATATATGTCAGCAAACAAATCGTAAATAATGCAAAAAAATGGCTTATACGTGCATACGTGGAGGCCATATACGTGCAAATTCCATTGTTTTCTTAAACGAGTTGATTTGACATCGTATGATCTGTAATAACAAATTCGATTTAAAATGTCAAACGATTTATATTCAATTTATTTTTTAATGCAGTACGATGGATAAATGAACATCGTATATAAGTCGTAAATATGTACTCCTTATGATTTAACTTCAGCACGATACGACAAAGAGCACAATTATATGCGATTTTTACTTAGTATGTACGAATATACGATACTATCTGAACACTGTTATACGACTTCTGGTTGTCTTCGGGTTCTCATCACGATTCTTTTTTTTTACAGGGGTAACAAATATCTTCAGAAGTCGAGCGTTAGCCGAGTGTGCGCTGTTGGCGGATTCTTCATTTCTATTCCGATTTTCTTAACAGGTTTGTATACTCATTTCAAAGCATATATATAAAGCATAATTCCCAATCTAAACTACTCCTTATTTTCAGGAATCATTCTCTATACCTTCACGCAGTTTCACTCAACACCAGCCATAGTGACAAGCATTCTGATCGGCGTGGGCATCGTGTTTTGTGGTGGTGCCATGGTGCACAACGTTTTTGTGTGGCAACGTGAGAAAACCATCAGTGTTCGTCAGTCTCCTATGAACTTGAATCTAACACTTTCGCCGCAGATAAGCACGATTTCGCACCCAATGCAATATCTTAATCAAAATGGGCACGCGACCCACATGGCGCTAAATCATAGCCATGCGAATCATAATCATACACCAGTCACCCAGCTGACCCCTGTGACTCCACTATCGGGGAACCATTCCCATATTAGTTTCAACCACTCAGCATACCTACCTTCGTATGGAGGCATGCGGGCAGCAACGGCAACACCACCGACTCCTAAGGTTAATGCATTGATGGGTCGAGATGCGACCGGATCCGTTAGTCCTGGAATGCCGGCAAATCTTAATACGACCACTCTGGATCTAAGTAACGTTACTGCCACGAACTCACCACACGAGCTCTCTACGCTTGTGTGAGACTGATGTCGCTCTTATGTGATTGGAATTTTGAATGCAAACTGGAAGGCGCCATCATTTGAGCAGAAAAGCTTTCCTAGATCAGTTCCTTAAAAAGGTTTAGTTTGAAAGTATGCATCAAAATTGCATGTGGCTCCGATAGAGAACGTAACAATACAAATATTAGCATGTTTTATTCAATACCCATCTTTCATGTTTTTCAAACTCAGCAGTAGGGTACCAATAAACGTAATGTACAAAGTACCATCGTAAGACGTCGAATTAGTGATATCTCATAAGTGTACAGCTCGATGTGTAAAGACATTTTAAAATAGCTATTTATTTATCCTATAAATGTTTCCCGTTCCGTAGCTCGAGATAGGTTTTCAATTTTAAGATTGTTCGCCGTACAGGCAATTTTAGGTACCTACGAATGTTAGGGTAAATGACTGTGTAACAAATACTACAGAAATGCTGGCACTGAACCGAGAAATCATGTAAAATTTATCTGAAAGGACATATAGTTATTTTCCATGTAGGTTTTCACGCAATTGCTATGTGAAGAGCTTACATAAAGAGTCGTGCGATAGTTCATATTATATTCATTGGAACAGTCACATGCCTTCTATGTGAAAGGCCTATGAAAGTGATTAATATTTCATACTGAAATTCATTTGACATCCCAATAAGAATTATTTATATCGATAATAAATTTCATGTGATAGTTGAATAGTTTTTATATGAGTTGAATGATATAAAGAATGAAAGTAAAGCTTTGAACAATTTATTTAATATAACTTTTGTTCGTATGCAATCACCCTTTAATCGTATTTACTAAAACTAGGTTTGAAACGAAAGTAAAAGAATTCTCTTATTCAATGCACCACAATTGGGGGGCTACTAAGAGTATCCAATATGAATTTTTTTCAACCTGTGGAATCGCTTCAATTGCTGTGAAAGCCATTTAATGGTCGTCAAATGATCCTGATCTCTATATTTTAACTACGAAAAAGTATCCGTTAAAATGTGGCCCTTGTGCTTCGGATTTTTGATTCGGATTGGACGTTGTTCCTTCATGAACAGCGCAGATGTCGAGGATTTCTAAGCGCTGGTTAGCGGAGCCCTCGCTAGCAGTTGATTCCTCCTCAACGCACAAGTTGGGTGCTAGCGTTCGAAAAATAGTAGACTTCAGATGAGACATAAATTAAGATTGAAATTACATAAATTAAGATTGAAGATGAATGGTTTACGTTTAACATTGAGCACCAGAAAACATACATTACGTTTTCCAAACTGGATGCGAAATCGTCTGCTGAATACGTTAATAGCTTGTAAAAGTGAATTCCACACCATGAATTTTTTTTTTTTTTAGTTCCTTGATTATCGAGATTTTTAGCCCTGGGATGGTTTTTTCTCTCGTCGCAGTCACTCAAATTCCTTTTGGGTATTTTCGTAACTTGTCCGAGATTCAAACTCATGACTTTGGCGTGAGAGATATGGATACTAACCACTAAACCGGGGGTCGCCCCCACCCTGAAATAATAAAGAGATTGAGTTTTCTAATTATCTTATATGGTTTTAAGAGACATAGGCTGAAAAACTTCCAGTGATTCCTCCGAAAAGCCTAAATCCACCTGCAGATGACCACATAAATTCGCCATCTTGAAAATACTGCCAGAAATACCACTATTTTTTCATATGTGTAAATCACATAAAAATTCATCTGACAACACACATAACCTTCGTTCACCTACAATTTATCGTTTTATCTAATGAATAGTATTGGGGTGTAATAATGCTATTTATGTGTATTTCACATGACATTCAATGGATACACATAATATGAATGGGAATATTGTCTGTGTGAAGTTATATGATGTTTTTATTAATTTTAATATTATTTCTTGGTTCAGTGTGTTGCTTAAGGACCAAATTGAACACACGCAAAAGTAAACCATCATGGGAGAAAATGTCATGACACTCTTGTTCTGTTTCCTACAGGCGATGAAACATTTCTGCTACCATCAGCTGATAGTTTTAGAACGATTGTGACATTTCTATTTGTCACTCAGAATTTTGTTGATTGCTGGCTTATTTTCTTAATGACTACACCAAGCACACTCAGAAAAAACATCGAAACCAACTAGTTGAAAGTTTCACGAAATCGATATTCGCCTGGTTGACACCTAAACTTCGTATAAACAACCAATAAGGTATGCGCACAGCAAAATCTAGCCAAAGAAAAACTCGCAGTATAACATTATTTCTATTTATTTTTTAATCCGAAAAAAAAGCATCGTTACAAAGGGTTAATTTATAACTAATTTACATTAAAATATTACTATTCGGAATTGTTAAATCCGTATGCTTCCACTTGTTAACAAAATTTGTCTCATTATTTGCCTCTCCTCTCGTTTTCTCAAAGTTTCGCTTCACAATGGCCCAATAGCTTTCAATTCGAAGAAGTTCTGGGGTTTTTGGAGGATTACAGTCCTTTGGTACAATGTTGACGTTGTTTCTTGCATACCACTCCTGAGCCGCTATATCATAAAGGCAGGCCAAAACAACACATAACTCGTGTGCTTTTGGATGGATGGTAGTAGCCGATTTTGCAGACACTCGTTGACGTAAACTTGTTGGTTAATCGTACCTGTAGTAATGACGATTTTGTTCTTCAAACCACAACTACAAATAGCCTGCCAAACCATGTAATTTTTAGAGAACTTCGACAATTTTTTGGCCTTGAAATGATCGTCAACCTTGCCACGTTGTAATGCGGTATAATAAACAAGACCAGGAAGCTACTTGAGGTCTGCTTTGACGTTTGTTTCATCATCTATATCCACGCAGTCAAATTTTGTCAGCAATTTGTCGTACAGCTTACGCGCTCTTGTTTTAGACCTGGTTTCCTGCTTCTAGTTCCTGTTTGGGGTTTTTTTTTACTTTGAGAGACCTATACCCGAGCAGGAACGAATAACTTGATAACCGGCCTTGGTATTTAAGAGCTCAGATTAAGAGGTAAAATACCTGAGGATAATACCATAAAATTGTTCCCAGAATCTTATGTGAATACCAAATTGAGGTAAGAAAATACCAATATAGTACCTCTTAGGTATTCCCAGGTATCTGAAATAATAAGTTTTGTTATTCGAGAGATATTTTGCTTGCAATTCTTAGGTATTTTGTTGAGGTATTTACGTCTTAATCTGAGCTCTTTGATATCAAGGCCAGTTATCAAGATCAACATTAGGTATTCATATGTTGTTGTCTCCTGCTCGAGTATCCTGCCACTTTCTTCACTTTTTGAACGAAGCAATACGATGTTTTGACCTTTTAAGCCACATCTCGGATGGAATGGTTCGGGTTTTTCTTTCAGCCGAAGCACTGCATCCCGCTGGGATTTGAAATTGTCGTTCCACTTGCCGCCAGATTTCCGATCAACTGATCAACTGAGTCAACCGATCCCGTTTCAAAACGCTACTAACTGTTGAACGAGGGACTCCGCGTGATTTTGCTATGTGTCTATCCTATGACATAGACGGATTTAATAAAGTTCTATGTATATCAAACATGTATGTGCGTAGTTTAATGGAGATTTATTTAAAATCAAAATATTTCCCGACCTGGAGTTGTTTCTGTTTTCTCAACTACAAAATTACAATAACATTAACATTTCTTAAATCTGTCGCTTTTAATCAAAACCGATTGAAAAAATTCCGGTCAGAAGGATTATACTCCCGGTTTGTTAGAGGAGAATTTTTGGGTTAGAAATTTAAAACTTTTTATATATGTTTTATTTTTTATTTTTTTTATTTTTTATTTTATTAATTCTTTTACTCATGCTGTAAGTAACTTGGGTATATATTAAAGTAATATTGAGCATGTCACTGAGCATGCCGCATGCAGGCAAAGAATATAATTAATTTCACAGATTTAATTAATCTCTTCTTGGTTATAACGTATGCATTAAACAAATGAACTGATTTTGGCGATTTTTCATGCTATTACCCTGCCACCGGCAAATGAATCCTATGCATCGCGAATCGTAGCAAGCTTTTTTTTTACAGAAAAATAATAAATAATAGAAATAATAGATGACGAGACTTACTTGACGTTGGACGGCAACGACTGGCCGGGCACCGGGTACTTTACACCCCCACCAAGGTGATAAGAGTTGACCTCAAATATATCTCCCAACTTCCTTCTGAGCGGTTGCAAACAACAGCACAAAAACATATCACTTTTTAAATTTATCATTTTTGGTTTAACTGAAACTTTTCACAGTTGTTTAATATGATCCAAAATGCCTTGTTTTTGTATCATTAACTTATATTAAGACACGACTAACTTTACAGAGAGGTGTATGGAAAAATGCACCTGATGTATCAGAATAATTCTACTGTGAACACAGTTCGTTTAATCGGAATGGTGTCCCCAAAGTTTTAGATAACTAAAAGACAGTCTCTAAAAAATATGCACTGTAAATATATGTTGCATATTGATAAAATTTGTTAATAACGTTTAACTAACACAGGTACAACAATGTAAATTAATAAAGTACACGTAATGAAGGTGCGATTTTGTTTATTCGTTAATATAAGTAAACGGCAGGGTAATAAAACATCAATAAAAATGGAAAAAATAGCCATAAAAATGTGTGAAATCGCCACTGCATTATGAAACAGCGTGCCAACGAAAAAATAACAATTCGCACTAGAAAAACATAAAATAGCAATAAAAAATTGATAATTCACTTTCAATAATTCAAAAGTGACCGGTAAAACTTTCAAAAAAAGCAATGGTAATTAGTATAAACGCAATAATAAGCTGATAGTTTTCCGTCATAATAATAAGTTCTAGCACTATACATGTGACTAAAATCTTCAAATCTTTCAAATATTCCAATTGAAACCAAACAAATCGCAATAAAAAATCAAAAAATTAAAAAACAAAAAAAATAAATAATTTGTTTGATTTTAATTGGAAAGATTTGAAAAATTTAAAGACTTTTGTCACATGTATAGTGCTAGAACTTACTATTATGACGGAAAACTATCAGCTTATTATTGCGTTTATACTAATTGCCATTGCTTTTTTTGAAAGTTTTACCGGCCACTTTTGAATTATTGAAAGTGAATTATCAATTTTTTATTGCTATTTTGAGTTTTTCTAGTGCGAATTGTTATTTTTTCGTTGGCACAGTGTTTAATAATGTAGTGGCAACTTTGTGCATTTTCATTGCTAAATGTTCATTAATTAGTGCCAGTATATATTTTAGTCTAATTAAACTCTTGTCAGTTAAGAGATGAAAGCAGGGAGAGACCCATGAATAAATTTATGTGATATAAATAAACGAATTATGAATAAACAAGAAACATATATATGGCAAAACCAACATGCTCGATTGATGCGGTGTGGTGAGAATCATGTTGGAACTTTAAAAATAATAAACACCGTAAAAAACTATATATTTTAACGAAAATTTCAAAACCATGAGATGTTTGAAATGTCATAATTTTTTATGTTTCTTCGTTCACCATTACCAAATGTTTATGGCGGGTAGCAGACGCATTGAACTTTATTTTCTAAATATATAAAAATTAAAAAAAATGGACATTCGTAGACATTTTATTGTTTTGGACAAGTTTCACTGTTCTGTAGTCAAGAAATATATTACAGTGCATATTTTTCCAGGGACTAGTTATCTGAAACTTTGCTGAAGACACTATTTTGAATATGTATTAATATGAAAATGTACGTATGAATAAAGCTTGTAACCTTCGAAGAAGATTCCACTTTAAATTCAATGATTTGATGGGAGTATTGCTTGAAAAATATGAGAATTTTTGATTGTAAGTGTAAATATTCATGCCAAAAGATTATTTGAATTGTATAGAATATTAAACGATTCCAAACCAAAAATTAAAATTTAGATGAACAAAACTTATCGAATGTGCTGCTCAGGTAAACGGGTCACATCTCTTATGAACATTGTAGCAGCTGTTCACGATCCAACCGTGCGTGCTGAACGTTATTAAAGCCCACTACTTTTGGAACTCAAACAACACGTGTTGAAGAGCGTTGTGATAGAGCACCAGCCTGACACCCAAAGTGCTATCCACGATGAACGGCTTCGCAGGTTGTCGAACGAACCGTCCTTCATCATACGGTCCTACCCTCCGTAAATCCAGCCAATTCATCCTAAGTAGGTGGAGTCAACGGGATTTCCAACGCAGCGTACTTGTCGGTCGGCTTAGCTTAGGAGCGAGATCAGCGAACCACGTGGTGCACCATCGGCAGCGAGGCGGCAGTATCTTCAAGATGGCGAGAGTAGTGAGTCTAAACAACAATTTTTGTAAGCTAAATTGAATAAACCAAACGTTTACTTTGCATTTACTTGAGTCGCGAATATCTTTAGCATGCAACAAAGAAATTGATTTTTAGCGGACCTCGAATCAAAATAAATTACGAAGGTAAGTCTTTCCTAGTAGCGTAGCCGGGCCTGAGAGTGAGAGGTGAGCTAACCAAAAGAGGCAGTTGCAGCCCACCCCAGATGACCTCCGTAGCTGTGACCAGAGGAAATTTCAGAAGTGGCCCTTCTGGTCTGTTAGCTAGCTGTTAAAGCTGAGTAAATGCTCATAAAATCTTCAGTTACCTACTAACCATGCTCACATGGACTGGAAAATGGACTTGGCGCGAAAAGTACCAGTTCGACGCTACGGAAATCTATCGATCTGGGAGTCTGCAAAAGAGGTTGCTGCCTTTATATCAGAGGCATAGTACTCCTCCACTGTTTTGACCGGATTTAGCGTCGACGCATTACGCCAAAACAACTCTCAATTGGCTCCAGAAAAGGGTATAGATTTGAGAATGACATCAATCCGCCAAATTGCCCTTAGCTTTGGCCCATAGAACGCTATTGGGCGATTTCAAAAATTCGCAAATTTGTGAAAGAAGAATATTAATTTCATCCGGTCTTCACAATGTTCAAGTTCAATTCCGTACATTAAAGAATCATACATTAAAGAATTGAATAAAACATTTTTTTTCAATGATTTGAGAAAAAAATATGTGGATAACTTATTTTCGATACAGTCCTTAGTCGGAGTCATACCAACGGCTGGATAGTCATATAGTTTTTGGCTAAGGAAGTACCAGCACATCGGTCCCAAGCTCGGTCCCAAGCTTAATGATTCGCCCCTTATAACGTAACTCACACGAATACACCCTCAAATATTCTGTCAAAATAACACAGCGAATCAAAATGATGAACTTCAAGGAATTTATTTGATTAACGTCAATGATTTTATGTAAACGTGTGTGTCCCGAAATAGATCCAGACGCAACTCGACAAAAGGTTTGTGTTTAATTCAATTGACTTTCAGGTCTCTTTTGACTGATTTTTATGTCCTTAAGGTCGCTCGCATGTGTCGGTCTCAGAAAACCGAAATTTACATTACTTTTAGGTAGTGTGTAATTTGACCTTCAAACATTGCGAATGAAGTGTTTATTTATTTATTTTTATTCAATTATTTTCCGTCGGTCTATTTCCTCAAGTGGGCAACCACTGACACTTGAAAGACGACCCTACATATCGCCAGGACCAATGGCTTTACTTCCCTACCGAAGGAAGACCTGACCAGAGATTTTTTCCTTTCAGACTCCCACCGACCTCGACTGGGATTGAACCCAGGCCCACTGGGGTGCCAAGTAGCAGTCACGCTTACTACTACATAACTTGTGCCGGCTAACGAAGTGTTTAGGACAATCTGGAAAATTACAGATAAGACCATAACATTTTTTCTAAGACTATTCGCGTATTTCAGTCGTTGCCGTCCAGCATCAAGTTGGACCACGACGTTGCGCTTCGCCAAAATTTTGCTGCTTAGAAACGGCCAGTCTTGACTGACGCTTCCGCATTGCAATTTCCATCTTACACAGGTACTTCTTGACCGTTTGGCCGGTTCCACCAACCTCTCGACCCAAGGCGTAGAACGATGAGGCAAACTTGCTTTCTGTTTTCCTCTTCAGCTTCTGCTGCACTTAACGGCCGCGCAACACTATCGGGCGGCCTGCACCAGGCTTCAGTTCGACGCTCTCGCCTTTCTCTAGAATCGAGAGAGAGTTGTAAATGATGGAACAGTTATATCCGGCAGACACGAAGTACGTTACGATATCAAACTTCTTCGATCTGAGTTTTAGCTGGCAGTACGAACAAACCATCGAGCGTAGTTGAATGTCTGTTTCGCCATGGCTGCTGCAAATCAACTGCTGTTTTTTTTCTTGTCACAGTTGCTAAGATTGGCAATACATAGGTTGATTCACCACCAGGTGGAAGGGTAACCGCATGAAAAATCGTTCAAGCAGTTAATTTTAATGATGTTTTTTCTATGAACGTGCAATAAAATATCTTGAGTTGATTCTGGTTGGTTGTTCATTTTTAGTGTGATTGATTGTTTAGATAACCTCTTTTGTTTATAAGTTTTTTCATACGGATTCTAAGTGGAAGATACTTTATACTAACGATGTGCTACTATATACTAACGACGTGTTCAGTGCGTTAGCCGTTTCTGCAAATAATCACATTGTTATGACAACCTGTCCTGTTATTTCAATGCAGTTTGGTAGGATCAAACGATTTCAAATGCCCATATAACCATTCCCATCATTTATGAAGCTCAACTGGTGCTAATTGAATCGCCTTTTTGTATATTTTATACACTTTTTTTTTTCGTCGGCCTATTTCCTCACATGGTGACAATCACCGACGCCAGGAAGACGACTCCACCACCTGGACCCTACCTATCGACTCATGAATATGAGCCGGGACGTCCCTTCCGAAGGAAGACGTGACCAGAATTTTTCGCCTCAGAAAAACCACCGGCGTCGACTGGGATTGAACCCAGACCCACTGGGATGTCAAGTAGCAGTCACGCTTACCACTACACCACCGACGCCGGCGTTTTGTACACTTATCGTGAAAAGAATTCAGTTATTGACTAGGTAACCGCATTCAGAACATAAGTTTGAAAGCCGACAAAATACTCATTATAAAAAAGATCATTAATACTCAATAAGCAGTTTAGTTTAGTAGCCTACCTGCTGAATTTTGTTCGGTATAATTGAATTAAGCTAAACATGTTGTGAGCTGAAAACAACCTTAATTGTAAGCACCATGCAAACAAAGGAAACAATTACCCACAGAATTCTTTGCTCCATTTGATTGCAATGGACTGTGATTTACATGAAGCATAGAAAATCATTTCTATTTGCAATTCGATTTTTATAAATCCTTTTGTACATGCATCGGGAAATAGGTCTCTAAGGCAATGCTTATAAATAGCGTAGTTTCATATTCACTCTGAAGAGGATGTGTTGCTTTTATACTTTAATTAGGTTGATGCCATTCTTAAGATAAATTTTGTCTGTGGCGCATGGCAAGCGAGTGCAATTTAAACATATTTTTTCGACCTAGTTTTGGAGTCATGGTATTGAAAACTTAATGATCATTGTACTTTCGATTAACTTGTAGCTTATAATAAAAGAAATAAAAAAGCTACACATCCCGCATTATGACATGTACTGGTTATAGAACCCGCCCACAACATAGCTAAATGTGTAATTATTTGTCTGTATTAGCGTTCATTATTTAATAAAGCATTCATTATTTTAATGATGTATACTGAAAGTTATTTATCTACGGATCGTCGATGGGTCCTTAGGGACAACGCCATTAGTCAATTAGACTATCATATGCTCGAATCATATGGCCACTCGAGGCCCCACGGGAACCTGTTCCAGAATGACAGGTCCGAGCAATAATCATAAAACCGCCACTAAATGTTGAAAAATATCCTACTGGAGAAATTTCATAAATTTTGATGCCTATGTTGCCAGGGTTGCCTTCTAAATATGTTCATGACCACTCTAGGGCTCACGGGAACCAGCTACAAAATGGCCGTTCTGGGGTCGGCATATGGTCCACAATGGAATAGAAGTAGCTTGTAGGAATTATTTCAAAGATTGCTACATCCATTCCAGGAAATTCAATTGATATTAACAAATAGTGTCTCCGTACCGGGCCACAGGCCCGGAAACCCAGATCTCCGGGAACCAGATGAATCCAAATGATCATAACAGATAATATCCATGAAGCGAATGAGGATTTTGAATCTACCGGTATCAGAAGAATTAAAATCGGTCAATAATTGCATGAGCTACAATCATTTGAATTTGGTGGGTAAGGGGTGAACAAATTGAAGTTCCCCCCATCGGTCCCCCTTGCTACTATACAAAATGTTTTTATGCGAAAGGTTGCCTTCCAACTTTTAATAAGATGTCACTGAATTTCAGCTTCCTTAAAAATAAACTATGAAATTTCGTAATGTTAAACCTGAAAAGGTACACGGGTACCCTGTCTAGAACATGTATAACCAACCCCTGTTAACACGTAAGGGTTAAATTCATTAACTTCCGAGCAAATTGCATGAACGGAACTAATGGAAAAAATCAGAAGTATGTAATTCAGCTAATTAACGGTTTCACATGGGAATATTGGGAACCAAACCATTGGTTATACATGTTCTAGCCAAGTTATTTTGATATCCTTTAGCTATCCCAAAATTTGAATGATTATTATAATCAACTGTAATTGAGTAGTAAGTTCATCAATTTTACTCCACTGATCAATTCCACCCGAATTCACGGTGTGCACTTTTTGTTCCTAAAGACCAGTGACCTAGCGAGTTGAATTGATATGTAATTTTCTGGCAAAGAGACAATTTACCACTGAATGCCTCAAACAATCCATAATATGCTGTTTTCGAGAATATTCTACTGTAGTTCAGGGACGATCATGAAATTGTCAGTTAAATGCACGGTTGTCTACATACCACCAAAATGTCAAAAAAATTTCGGTCCCCCTTGAGACCGACACATGCAAGCGTCCTCTAGCACATAAGAATGGGTTGAAAGAGATGAGAAAATAAATTCAATCAAACACATCTTTCGTCAAAATTGCATATGTGTCACTTTCAGGAGACATAATTTTACACGAAATCTTTCTTTACGTTCCCCGACGAAATCTTTCTTTTACTTCCCCGACAAACATGAATTACGCGTCTCGTGCAAAATTCATAATTTCTAAGTGTCTAGTTACCACGGACGGCGTTGTCACTCAAAAAAAATCGACACGTTGTTTCCACGTGAAACGCACGTAATTTCCGTCCACTGCCAAAACCAGTTATAAACACGTTGGATTCACGTAAGAGCTACGTGATTTCCACGTAAATCCACATTCTACGTGAAAATCACATAAATGTTACGTGATTTTTTACGTACAATTCACCGGCACGTAATGTTCACCTGATTTTACTGTAGAAGATTTGGCTACGTGTTCAGGTGAAAGTTACGTGGATTTACACGTGGAAATAACGTGTCGAATTTTTGAGTGTTGATGATTTAAGTGGTCAGAAATTTCATCACCGTAGCTAGATTGGCTCTAGCTAGCAATACACACTGTTGCCAAAGCCGCAAAAACGTGATCGAAATTGTTTTGACCCTGAAAACTACGTTGTACGGCTATAGTTTTTTTCAGCAAAATTTTTTCATGAATTATTCTCCATCTTATGAAGGTAAAAATTTGATGATTAATCACCCTGTTTGTGAGAAAAAAAAAATGTTTTTTAAGTTTTGCATATAAAAATATACTTCATTCGGCAAAGTTGTAGTTAATTTAATATAAAACAACAAAGTCTTTATACGCCTATCTACTGGTTTTAATGTAAATAGGGGGAGTTTTCTATTGAACATCCTTTAAATTCAGTTTTTTTTAATATAACATCTGGTGGCAATTTTCTGCAAAATTGAAATGTTCTTCACTTTTGTATATCATATGCAAACATACAAATTTGCTGGGAATAGTCTGTTGTTATCTCTTAAATTTTTTGAGATATTGAGGTTTTTACTAAAAAAAAATGCACTTTCTTAACGTAACAAATCATAATAATCCGCAAATTTCCGCAGACGAAACAATTTTCAAATAAAAGTATGAATCAATCATTGTCAAATCCAGATGCAATCGTTCGTATCTCGCTGTCCCTCGGGTACCTAAGCCAATATTCTGTAAACGACTGCATAAGTTTGTCTAAACCATTTAAACCTAAATAAGATATTTCACTGATGATGATCATCCTCATTGATATCGTAATTATCGTTGATGTAGTCATTTGATTTAACCAACAGATATTTCACTTCTCCTGACAAGTGTGTTTCCCTTATTTTAAATTTATTTTTGTGTGTTTTTTATTTTTTATTTTTTATTTTTTTTTCGATTTTTTTCTATGATTTGCGCTTGCATGTTGTATTATTTCCTTAATCATATTAAATTCCTCATTAAAAACAAAAGTTGAACTTCACTCTAGCACCACTTATATCTTGGCTCGAAGCAGCTCATAGTTTAGAGAACCGAACCTGGGCGTTTTGTCGTTTACAGAATATTGGATTAGGCACCCAAGGGACAGCGAGATACGAACGATTGCAACTGGATTTAACAATGATTTATTCATACTTTCATATGCAAATAGTTTGGTTTGCGGAAATTTGCGGATTATTTTGACTTTTTACGTTAGAAAAGTGCATTTTTTTACTAAAAACTTCAATATCTCAAAAAATATAAGAGATAACAATAGACTCTTTTGAGAAAATTTGTGTGTTTTTATATAATAATCAAAAATAGAGATTAGAACAATCAAAATGTATGTATGTATGTAAGGTAGCCACCATCCCTTCTAAGACCGTGTCATGTATGCAGCTCCACTTATTAGCAAGATCAAATTGAGTTACCGGGTTGCATTCACAGTAACGTTGTATGAAAGGCCAAAAACGGTGGGGCGGACCCGTAAGCAGAGACACTTACGCGAAACCCGCGGGAACATAAGATTCTCCTTCCAACGATACGATCCAACAAATCGAATAACCCAATTCTCAATACTTATTAAGCTTTCTACGGGATGGCTTGTTAAGAAGGGCGCGTCACTCTCGCTGAAACTGTTGGAGTAGAATTCACAGCATCACAATCGAATCGGTAGGATAAAGAAAATGATACTGTTTGTTCCCTCCTGGACGCCGGTGGTCAAATTACTCCATTGTCCAATTCCAGCTTGAGTGATACCCTGATGCTCCCTCATTCCGATATATATTCAATTTCATATAGTAATATTTAAAATATAGTGAATTAATATTATAATTATAAAAAATATAGTGAATGAATATCAAAATGACAAATAATATAGTGAATGAATGTAAGAATGATTATAATAATTCTATTTGTGGATCTGAAAGTTTAGACAATGTAGCTGCGAGAAAAAAAATGATTTAAAATTATCTCATAATACTTGGGATATCCATGGATGATCTGAAATTATGTAGTAAAATAAAATAGTAAACCTAAAATTTCAATGTTTCCTTGCAATAATTTATGTAATGAGTCTCATAGGAAATAGTGATTTTAATGAAATGAATTTAAGGCAATTATGTCACATCATTTAATATCATAACATAAAATAATAAATTGTAATTTTGGGGGTAATTGTAATTGTAATTGTTCAGTGTATAGTCCGTGCTTTCCTGCTAAGATTGCGTATCCGGGGACTCACCCCCAGGTCTATACACCTACAGTCCTTCCCGTTGCACTCGTCAGCTCGTGCGATACTCTAGACTCACATGGGTGGTCGTATCCGGGTCCTCCACTGGGTAAGCACAAGTGTCCGTCCAGCTTCTGGTACATTAATTATCTATTTTTTATGCCTGAATGAAGTACTAATGCTTAAAAAGTTATAAGAAAACCCGTGTGAAAACAACTAACTAGTAGTAATTTGTATTGCGCTCAATTGGCCATTATAATGAAGATTTTATTCCGACCTCTTGAAAATATTTCAAACTTTTTGAGAGTGGACTAATGTCCATATTTGTACCTTTTAGATTTTGGATTATTAGTAACATTACATGAACTTTTCTCATTAAATGTCTCTCTTAACAACCAGATGGCAGCGTGGGAGGTGCCCTGTATTGGCCAACAAATTCTCTGTACAACCCTTCCCTTATACATCCAAACCCAACACTTCATCACATCCAAATGCTTTCCTGGTTATAAAATAAAAGAAGGGGGTTGGCTTTTCCTGAGCGACGGCATGCTCCTTTACAAGTGGTGATCCTGCAAATAGAGACTAAACAAACCGGACTACTCCTCGGATTGGTGGCCCGTCATACCATTAATAGCTGATATAATCTATATATATAAAAATGGATTTCTGTCTGTCTGTCTGTCTGTCTGACCCTTATAGGCTCGGAGACTACTGAACCGATCGGCATGAAAATTTGTATGCAGGGGTTTTTGGGGCCGGGGAAGGTTCTTAAGATAGTAAGAGATCCCTCCCTCCTCTGAGGGGGGGGAGGGGGGGGGGGAATTGATCAAGCAAAGGAATCCAAAGGTAGCATGCGGAAGTTTTTAGAGGCAAAAAATGTTTCTATGGTAGTTTGAGACCCTTCCCCTCTCAAGAAAGGGAGGCTCCCATACAAATGAAACAGAAGTTTCTGCATATCTCAAGAACTAATCAAGCAAATGTAACCAAATTTGGCATGTGGGTTTTTTCTGGTGGCAAAAAATGTTTCTTTGGTGGTTTGAGACCCCTCCCTCTCCAAGAAGGGGTGCTGTCATACAAATGAAACTGAAATTTCTTCATAACTCTAGATCTAATAAAGCAAATGGAACCAAATTTGGCTTGCGGGGGATTTGTAAGGCAATAAATGTTTATACGGTGGTTCGAGACCCCTTCTCTCTGTCTGTTAGGGGGGGGGGGGGGGGGCGGTTTCCCATACAAATGAAACACAAGTTTAACTGAATAACTCGAGAACTAATCAAGTACATTGAACTAAATTTTAAAACTGTGAGAGGTTTTTGAAGGCAAGAAATATTTCTATGGAAACTAAAAGAAACCCCTCCGCCCTCAGTAAGAGGGGGGGCTCTCATACTAATGAGACACAAATTTGTGCACAACTCGAGAACTAATCAAGCATATGGCACCAAATTTGGCATGTTGAGGTTTTTTGAGGCAAGAAATGCTTCTATGCCAGTTCAATACCCCTCCCCCTTTTGAAGGGGGGGGGGGGGCTCCCATACAAATAAAAAGCAAATTTCTGCATAACTCGAGAACTAATCAAGTAAATGAAACCCTTTGGGGACGTGGGGGTTTTTGGAGGCTAGATTTCTATATACATAAACATGAATTTCTGTCTGTCTGTCTGTCAGACCCTTATAGACTCGGAAAGTTCTGAACCGACCAACGTGACAATTTATATGAAGGGGTTTTTGGGGCTACGAAAGATTCTTATGATTGTTTGAGACCCCTTCTCTCTCAGGAAGGAGCGCTCTCATACAAATGAGACACAAATTTCATCATAACCCGAGAACTAATCAAGCAAATCGAATCAAATTTGGCATGTGGGGGGTTTTGAAGGCACGAATGTTTCTATGGTAGTTCAAGACCCCTCCCCTCTCTGAAGAAGGGGGGGGGGGGGGCTTTAAACAAATGAAACTCAAATTTTTAGTATAATCGATGAGCCCAATGTGATGGTTCGAGAACTAATCAAGCAAATGGAACTAAATTTGGCATGTAGGGGGTTTTGAAGGCAATGATTGTATGGTGGTTTGAGAAACCACCCCTCTGGAAGGGAGGGCTCCCATACAAATGAAACACAAATTTCTACCAAAAATGAAAATTGTCAAGATTACTTAAACACAAAACGTGTATTTCTCAGGTAAGAAGCATGTTTTGATGGTATTTTGAACCCCTGCTTATTCAATTTTTAAAAAAAAAAACGAAAAAAAAACCATAAACGTGCCAGTTGTATTAAATTTTCTTTTAGTTGCATTTAGTTGCAAGCGTAGCAGCGCACGCACCGGGTTCAGCTAGTTAAATATAATTAAACAGACCTTTTATGATAAAAAGGCATTTCAGCCTTATATTAATGAGTTGAGATGTGTGATTATTATCGACCCCTGTGATCCTATTAAGTTGTATTCCAAATACTCTGATTTAGCTAAATTGCTCTCAGAGTCAAAAATATTAACGTTATGAATTTGGCTTGACCTATTGACCTACAAGTTAAGTCTTTATTGCTCTGTGTGATAGTAATCTTTATGCCTGACTGAAATTATTATTACTTAAAAGTATTGAGAAAACCCGTGTGTAAAACGGTAACATTTAGTAACATTCCATAAACCCATATTATTAAATATTTATTCCAACAACCAAATGAAAACGTAGAAGGTGCCTTGCATTGGCCAACAATAAATTCTCCTTCAAGCATTCCCCTTAACCATCCAAACCCAACACTTCATCATACCCAAACCTATTTAATGAAAAGCTATATCTGATGACCTCAGTCGGCTGTTCTACTTAATAGCCCCTTAATCCTGTAATGTTACTAGTCTATACTGTTACTGTCACCCTCTATTGTTAGTGAGTACATAGGGAAGATGTACCTATAATAATCTCATCATTTTGCAATTCATCCTACTTGAAATAAAACGATATACACGTGACAGGATTAGTTAGTAATTTTTGTTGTAGTTATTTAACGAAGGCAAACATTATTACAAAACGAAACCGATCCTTCAACTGCCCAATTCTTTGATTTGATCCTTTGATCGTAGGATGAATATAGGAACAATGAGATTAATATGGGGGCAGTTTCCCTATAATGTTTGAAGATTAATTATTGGTTTGATCTATAAACAAATCATCTGAAAGCTCATTTCTATTCATCTCCTCCGCTCAGCTACTCTCAATGTATACTTCTCTAATCAGTCCCTCCGCTTCCTGTAATAACCTAACTCACAATCCACCGATTCCAAAGCACGAGAGAAATTCCCGCCGCCTAACATGCAAATGGGCAGAATGTTACAACTTGGAATTGTAACAGAAATCGATGAATCAACCCTCTCAGGTTTAACGCTAATATGCTATTATGATAAATTTAGAACCTCATAACTGCATGCTAGGACTTTGCAAAAACTTAGGATTTGGAAATTTGAGTCGCTTAACAAATCCTCAAACAAATGTGCAAAAGCACGTTGGCCAATATTTAGTGTCAACCAGTGGGTACGTGTGCTCTACTCCAAGTTCCCCTTCTTTCAAACTCACCTTCAGTTCAATTTACCCATTGAGTTGGACACATCACAATAGAAAATATTGTGATGGAGCACGGACGTTAGGTTACTAGATGTATGAAACATACTCTATAGCCTATTTAGGATTATATATGAAAAATCCAAATTTGGCCAACACCCACTTCATATGAGTATGAATCCAAAAACTAAATCTTAATAAAACTAAAATAAAAATAAAAAACATGAATTTTTCGATAGCTCTTGTTCATCTGGACCCATAAATGATTCTTTATGTCTGTGAAATAGGAAATGAATGATTGTAAACTGTTAGGTTTTGAATTAATATATATTTCTGATGAAGAAGGAAAGAGCTTTTTTAAAGTAGAATTTATCGAATATGATCTTTCTAAAAAAAAAAAACATTAAAAACCTTCCTATCTTTTCAAATACATAACGTAGGTTAGATGAGCTATAACTGACAAGAATGCATAAAAGCGAAGAAATGACTTATAAAAAAGCATACAAAATGTAGTGAATGGATGTTATAATATAAAATGATAATAATTTCATTTGTATTTACATGTCTGCAGATTGTGGTCCTGCTGCAATTGTATACGGACCCGCGCATCCACCATGAACCTGAAAGCTTAGATAATGTATCATAGCTACGAGAAAAAAAAAGATTTAAAATTATTTAACAGAACTTGGGACATCCATGGATGATCTGAAACTGTATAGCATATAAAGAATAATGAACCTAAAATGTCGATGTGCTGCTCTGCTAATAAATGTGATATAACAACTGACTCTTAGCTTCGGGTCTTGATCCCCACTGAGCCCTTGTGGCACGTCAAGCCGGCCAGCTTAGCGCAAGGGAAATTGTAGAACATTTAAAATTTGCAAAAAATCGCCACGAGATGTTATATTAAAAAAACAGATTTAAAGGGATTTTCAATAGAAAACGCATATTTACATTAAAACCAATAGATAGGCGTATGAAGGCTTCGGCAAAATTGTTTTATATTAAATTAACTATACCTTTGCCGAGTAAAGTTTATTTTTATGTGCAAAAATTTGAAAACAATTTATTTTTTCTCACTAATAGGGTGATTAACTACGCAGTATTAAATGTGAAATGAAATTTAATGATATGAAAGAAAAACAAAATTTGAACCATTTGCTGATAGCGAAAACTAAATTTTCAACCTGTACATATTCGGATTTTCATGGGAGCAAAAGTAGATCATTTTTAGCATGGCATAGCATAGCATAGTATTTTCCGACCATACATAATCCTGGGTTGGCTGTTCTAGAGACATTTGAAGCGCCAAAAGAGCTGCCTTGGGTATGACAGGCTCTTCATCCATCGATCTCTGTGCACAACACCTGGCCAGGTCCTTATGATCAGCAAGGGATGGGAGGGAAGTTTTGATTAGATGTCTAATTAAGAAGATGCTGAGAACTCATGCTACCTTCATAGACATCTGGAGTTGGAAGTTGGAAGGGATTGAGCGGGAGGTTTTCGTTGGCGAGAAAGCGTATGCATATTTATATGTATATAGGTCGTTGGGAGTGATGATGCTAAGAAAGTGGATGCACTCCTTTATTATCCGCTTTGTTGGGTTGGAACACAGGTGTTTCCTATTTGTATCCAGGCTCTTCTTGCGTGGGAGTTTGTCTGTCAGTTGGGACATGAGCACTAACTCTTGTCCTAGCCTTTTATGGCTCAAATACACAACAACGGGTACAAAAATACACACAACTCCGAGTTATGTTAAATTGAACGTAATAGAAATTAAAAAAAAAAATATTTTAAATATTGTTATTGTTATTGTTATACCGATTACTATCCATAGCCTGTATAGTATAAATGCTTCTATCTGCCACGAACGATACAGTAACCTCCCACGAACCGTTCACATCCAGGAAGAAAAAATGATGGCTCCAGTGAAGTACAAACAGACATCTGGCACATCACACTCGTTTGGCAGCACAAGGATCAACAGCCTAAGATGCCGGAACCGATCCCTGTACTGACGCTTGAAACCTTCCTCAAACAACAAAACGAACACTCTTTTCGCGCTCAACCGCTTGTACCGCTTGGAAATAGGTGCGATCCTGCTTGGTTTTCAAATTGGAAACGGTATCACACGCGACTAGCACAAACCAGTGATGGTTTTTTTTTTTTAAATAATCGTTTATTTGTACAGGCTCAATCGAATCAACTTTACAGAGCCAAATTTTCATATTTATATACATCATTTATCTTAAAACTAAAGTTAGGAGGATAGAGCCGATTACTCGCGGCCGTCTCGAGGTTAATAGGAATTACAAATTACGGATGGGAAGGAGGGTGGGAATTTAAAGTATGGATTACATAACACATTAAATTTAAATTCTAAATTATCTAAAAACTTATAACTATACAATTTATGGTTTTCTTTTGACTTGAACATTTTTTGAAAAAGAAAAAAAAAAACACACATACACACATACACCGATAAAAAAAAAACTTATAGTAAACATACAGGTTAAACTAACTACAATCTAAGGCTAATGTTAGTCAAAAACACATAAATGAGTTTCATGTACTCCAAATCAAGAACAGCCAAAATATCTCGAATTGGCACATTGGGTTGTCTACCTCGAGCCCGAAGGGAATCATAAAGCTCCGATCTGACTCCACGATGTTCAGCACAAGACCAAATAACGTGATCTGCGTCCTGATAGCCTTGTCCACACTCACACAGATTGCTGTCGCTCAGCCCAACCCGGTATAAATGAGCGTTCAAAGAATAATGATTGGACATGAGGCGAGACATGACACGAATGAAGTCTCGACCCACATCCATCCCCCTAAACCAGGATTTCTTCGACACCTTTGGGATGATAGAATGTTGCCATCGCCCCAAATCTCCTTTACTCCATTTATACTGCCAGCTGACGAGTGACTGTTGACGAAAAATAGTAAAAAATTCATTGAAGGCGATTTGTCGATCATAAATATCGCCTTCCATAGCGCCCACCTTTGCAAGCGAGTCCGCTTTCTCATTGCCCGGAATTGAACAATGAGATGGGACCCATACAAAGGTGATGATAAAATAACGCGAAGATAAAGCACTTAGAAGCTCCTGTATTTTCATGAGAAAATACGAGGAGTGCTTTACCGGCCTCAATGAGCGAATGGCCTCTATAGAACTGAGACTATCCGTGAAAATGAAGTACTGATCCGGTGTTAATGAGGCAACAATTTCTAGCGTAAAGTGTATTGCCGCTAATTCAGCGACATATACGGAACAAGGAGCTTGAAGTTTACGATTGGCGCTATAAATTTCATTAAATATACCAAAGCCTGCTGACTCCTCTATCAAAGATCCGTCAGTGAAGAACGATTTAGTGGAATTAACTTGGCCAAACTTTGCAGCAAATATTACCGGAGCAATCATAGGACGATGATGCTCTGGGATTCCATGAAGCTCTTGCTTCATGGATAAATCAAAATGAACCGAATTGTCGAAATCGGAGAAGCAAACACGATTGGGAAAGTTCGGCGAAGGGCTGACATCCTGTGTTATGTACAAATGGTACAAGGTCATGAAGCGGGTTTGAGTATTCAACTCAAGGAGCTTCTCAAAATTTTCGATCACCTGGGGGTTCATAACTTCACACCTGGTGAGGAGCCGGAGAGATAATTCTGAAAACCGATCCGAGAGTGGCAACATGCCAGCCAGCACTTCAAGACTCATGGTGTGAGTCGAGTGCATGCAACCTAACGCGATACGAAGACACCGATACTGAATACGTTCCAGTTTAATGAAATGCGACCGAGCCGCTGACTGAAAACAAAAACTACCGTATTCCATAACCGACAAAATCGTTGTCCGGTACAACGTTAGAAGATCTTGTGGATGAGCTCCCCACCAGGTCCCGGTAATTGTGCAGAGAAAATTGACCCTCTGCTGGCACTTTCGCTTCAGATACTCAATATGGGATCTCCAGGTGCACTTAGAATCGAACCAGACCCCAAGATATTTAAATGACATAGAGTGAGTTATTGGCTTACCCCAAATTTGAAGCTTCGGTTGTGCAGGGTTATGCTTCTTAGAAAAAACTACCAACTCAGTTTTCTCCGTAGAGAATTCGATACCTAGCTCTAAAGCCCAAGTAGACAAATTGTCCAAGGTATCCTGTAAGGGTCCTTGCAGATCGACCCCATTGGGTCCCGTGACAGACACTACACCGTCATCTGCAAGTTGTCTCAACGTACAGTTGTCACTTAGACAACCATCAATGTCTTTGACATAAAAATTATACAAAAGGGGGCTTAAACATGATCCCTGGGGGAGACCCATGTAGCTAAATCGTGAAGCTGTAGAGGTTCCATGAGAGAAGCTCATATGTTTCTCTGACAGCAAATTGTACAAAAAATTATTCATTAATGGTGAAAAGCCACAAGCGTGGAGTTTATCTGAAAGAACTTCAACAGATACTGAATCAAAAGCCCCCTTGATATCCAAGAATACAGAAGCCATTTGCTCTTTTTTAGCAAAAGCTAGCTGAATATCTGTGGAAAGCAACGCGAGACAGTCGTTCGTTCCCTTACCCCTACGGAAACCATATTGCGTATCTGAAAGCAGGTTGTTCGTCTCAACCCATTTGTCCAGACGCAAGAGGATCATTTTCTCCAACAACTTTCGAATGCAGGATAACATCGCGATGGGTCGATAGGAGTTGTGGTCGGACGCGGGTTTGCCAGGTTTTTGAATGGCGATAACTCTCACCCGCCTCCAATCATCCGGTACAATGTTGAGCTCCAAAAACTGATTAAACAAGTTCAACATGCGCCTCTTCGCGACGTCTGGAAGGTTCTTAAGCAAGTTGAACTTGATTCTATCAGCTCCTGGAGCCGTATTGCCACACGAAAGGAGCGCGAGAGAGAGTTCTACCATTGAAAAAGGTTGGCTGATCTCATCTATCGAATTCTTGGTTTCGCGAGGAATGATCCGTGCCGGCACAGAATCTGGACAAACTTTTCGCGCGAACTTGAGGATCCATTGGTCCGAGTACTCCTCGCTCTCGTTTTTCGTAGTTCGGTTACGCAATCTTCGCGCCGTGTTCCAAAGAGTACTCATCGACGTCTCGCGCGATAGCCCGTCCACGAATCTTCGCCAGTATCCGCGTTTCTTGGCCTTGATGAGGCTCTTAAGTTCGCGTTCGAGAGCCGTGTATACTTCGAAGTGCTCAGGTGTTCCACGTCTACGGAAAACTTTAAACGCGTCGGACTTTTTACGGTAAACCTCGGTGCATTGCTGATCCCACCATGGAGAAGGAGGTTTCCTGCGAAATGACGTCCCTGGAACTGGCCGAGTTTGAGCTTGAAGCGCGCTGTCTAAGATCAGGTTGGAGAGGAAGTTATATTCTTCTAGCGGTGAAAGCCTTTCTACCGTCGTTACGGCTTCATCTACTGCTGTCCTGAACTTTGTCCAATCGATGTGACGGGTAAGATCATACGTGACGTTGACAGATTTCGACGGATTGAACCCGGTGGCAATCGAAATTTTTATGGGCAAGTGATCACTACCGTGGGGATCTTGAATCACATTCCATGTGCAATCCAACGATAATGAATTCGAACAAAGTGTGAGGTCTAATCTACTGCCAACTGAGGATGTTCCAGCCAAACGTGTTACTTCTCCATTGTTAAGAACTGTCATATTGAAGTTGTCACAGAGGTCATATATCAGGGAAGACCGGTTGTCATCGTACAGTTCTCCCCAGCCTGTACCGTGAGAGTTAAAATCTCCCATGATCAACCGTGGAGAAGGAAGGACCGAACAAATATCTGAAAGTTGTTTTCGGTTAATTGAGGCTCTAGGAGGAATATACACAGAAGCAATGCAAACGCTTTTATTTTTAATAACAGCCTGACATGCGACAACTTCAATACCTGGAATTGGAGGAAAATTCACTCTATAGAAGGAGTAGCACTTTTTGATCCCCAAAAGTACTCCTCCTCCACGTGAATCCTCACGATCAAGACGAATAATATTGAAATCATGAAAAGAAAGATCGATTCCGGAAGAGAGCCATGTTTCACAAAGAGCGAATGCATCACAACCGGTATTGTGAGCTAAATATTTAAAAGATTCCAATTTAGGAATAAGACTTCGACAATTCCACTGTAGAACAGTGATCAAATCCCCGACCTCATTTGGAAAATTATCCATCGAAGGAAATGATTGCTGCAAGGAGGGGCCACTTGATTGTCAATTGCTTCAAAAAAGTTTTCACCGTGGGAAGCATTGCCAAAACAATGCTTTTAAGAGGGTCAGTAATTTCGAGGTACTTGAAGATACCTTCGGCAATGTCATCAAATGAGAACAGCCCACTTGAGGAGGGAGCTTCTGTTCTTAAAATAGGGGCTTCAGGGGTTTTTGATGTCCCCGGGAGAGATGGAAAGTCCTGGGTGTAGTTAGTACTACGGAAACCAGGAGGAATTGTTTTTTCCTTTTTTCCACCTTTTTTTTTGAAATGGGCAAGCTGGTCTCGGGCTTCTTTTCAGCAATTTTCCGTGGGCGGACGCGTCTTCGCTTCCTTGAGGCACCTTCCGGAAAAGTGAACGATGTTCCCTCTTCAGCCGAATCAAAGTCAGACTCGTCATCTGACAGAGGAGCAAAGGGATTTGTATTGGCATCGGGTGATGGTGAGGCTTTTTTCACCATTTCGGCGAAAGATTGCCTGGAACGCTGTTTTAGTGAGCGTTCTAATTGTTTCCCGCGTTGTTTGTACGCCGGGCACGATAAGAGAGCATGAGGAGGAGTACCCTTACAGAAAGCGCATTTTGGTGTGCTGTCTGCGCAGGCGCCGTCCTCGTGCTTCTCCCCACAATTAGAGCAGCGTGCCTTATTGCTGCAATGGGAGGTCGTATGTCCCATCTGCTTGCACTTTTCGCAGATCATGACCCGAGGTACAAACAACCGCACAGGTAGTCGAAGTTTTCCCAACTCGACGTATTGAGGGAGGGCTGAGCCAGAGAAGGTTACGCGAAACGAGTCTGACGGTGTAAACTTCTTTTCTCCCTTCGTGATCGATACTGTGCCTAGTTTTCGCACATCAAGTATCTTGACTGAAGGAAGCAGAGGGTTCTTAAAGCGACCAACCCCCTGCTTCAACAGGATCTCAGGAGTCAAGCTCGCTTCGGTGACAACCCCTTCAATCTCAATACCTCGAGCTGGGATGTACACTAAATACTCCAGTGTAAAAAACTGAGAGACAGCAATTTCATTAGCCTGTTTAAGGTTGGACACAACGACTTTAAGTTTATTGGGTCTCACCTTAATTATCTCGGTCACGGCCGAGAATCGTTTCGTCAGATCGTTTGAAATCTGGTAAATGTTGAGAGGTTTCGTTTTGGGCCGAAAATAGACAACCCAAGGACCAGCTGAACTATCTGGATAAGCACGCGATCGGGTAACATTAAGAGCTACCCCATCATTTGGCGGCATGGATGAATCATCTTCCGACAAATCATCCATGTCGCACCCGTGGGAGCTTATGACGCTCAACCGCTAACGTAATTATCTATAATCAATCACAGATAAACAAACTAAACCTAAGATAAATAAACTAAACCTAAGCACACTCTCTCACACACTCTCACACACTCTCACTCACTCTCACTCACTCTCCACACTCAAACACACAATACGATTAAAATGAATTCAGAAGAGCGAGAAACAAAAACTTATCTTATATGTATTACTGATCTGCTGCAGCCGGTCAACGAATGTGCTGCTGCTGCCGAGCGACGATGTGTAACCCCGTGTACCGGCTAGACGTGGAGCTCAGCGATGATGATAATGATGACGATGATGATGATGATACTGGTCGGTGGTGGTTGGCAGATGAACGATTGCACGCTACACACGATGGACTGCTGGTGTGCGTGCCGTATGGATGGGGAGCAATATGCCTTTTAGATCGTTGCAATATTGCTAATTGCAATTAATGACGTTGTTGCACTGCTTATCACACAACTTTTTCTTCTTCAGAAAGCTAAGACTCGATTTCACTCGCGAGCGCAAAAAAAAAAAAACTGAAGACTGAAGAATTGAAACAACTCGTGAAAAGCTTCTAGCGGACCGAACGAACTGTTCCGTTTGCTTGTTCACTGGGCAATGAACTTTTGATGTACTAAAATCGTCGCTATCGTATGTCAAACAAAAGTTATTATGTTTTTTGTAAAAAAATAGGACTTTTCAAATGTTGATCTCTCACAAAAAAAATATTTCTCAACTGCATTTGGAAGGTTTTATTTTATTGCATATTATATTTGAATACTGGATATAGGTTATTTTTTTTTTAAATTGAGTAAAAGACATTTGAAAAGGGGCTAATTTTATGAGAAAATCGTAAATAAATCGCTTACGGTAAAAGATATCAGCAAAAGTTACATGTTTTTAAGTTCTAAAAATCATCTGGAGGCAACTTTGTTGGCAAATTTGAAATTAAAACATTTAGAGCAAAAAACTTGTTTTTTTTGTAGGGACTTTTTCAGTTATCTAAAGAAAACTGTCTTGATGAAGGTCTCTACTTGTAATATTATTTATGAGTAATTTCACGATTGGTTTTTTTGCTGTATGATCATAGTAGCTTAACGGTTTTCAGTTAGAAGTGCTGTTTCGTAGTTAGCGTCATTTGAAACAACATAGTTATTCTTCCTCTCGTGGGTCAAATTTGTCACGCTGTCGACGCGGTGAGAGGGCTTATCTCATGCTATAAGCATGATGAGACCAAGAATTTGACCAGTAGTGAAAGTATCAAATTTTCTTATCATTTTTTCACTGCCACGTCGTAGAACGTTTATATAAAGGCACTAACATCAGGTGTGACTACTAGCGGGCTAAGCCGGAATTCACTCTTGGACTTCTTACTATCAATCTAAGGGAAACGACTAAAAGTACATTTTTCATTTTATTGACAACTTATGTTGTTACTCATCCATTTTTTTTTATGGGAATGAATAACCGAAATACCTGTTTGCTCATGGTATAATAACTAAATGTAATTGCAACATTTTCGAAAGGGGTGCATGTTTTGATCAGGGGTAATTATCTGATTGTTCGAAATGAAGCACATAGTCATAGAAAAGTGTTACTTGAGACTGACGATGACAAGTATGTATATTAGAGATAGGACGCGGAGGGCCCGCTTAGGGAACACCATTGGAAACAATAGAATAAACCTTTCCATGTATGAATCCTGGAAAGTGTGAGCTTTTTAGTGGAATACCTGTAACTGGAAAATTAGAGGAGGAATTGGTGGTTTCCGTTTGAGCCCAGCTACATTTGTTGCTTGTCTTGACGGATACGCGTGTTTCGTTTACGGTGTGCGGACTTCTTTAGTGTCGTGTACTAATATCGACTCTCGAGTATTGGTGCACGACACTGGGGGGGTTCTGCGCATTGTGGACGGGATGCGCGTGTCTGTCGGGATAGGCGGTGGAGGTGGTTGGGGTTGGATGAGGGTTGCTGGTCCTTCTTCTTATTTTATCGTTACCTTTCCATGTAGTTTATAGCATGTATCCCCCATACCAGCCAATAAATAAATAGAAAAAAAAAACTAGATAGGAAATAGAACTGTTCTTCTCCAAGTGTCAGATTAGTTAGTCAGTGATTTGAAATATTGTTAAATTTGGGATGGGGATGGTAACTAGATCCACAGCTAGGGAGTAGGCTAGAATTTAAAATGTTGTTGTCTAAGTTTAATCCAGTTTTTTTTTTAATTCTTTTTGATTCAAACATCATTACTTCTGGTTCATGCTGTTTAAGTTGTGTTAGGTTATTAATTCGGAATTCTTAGTCGGAGAAACGAAAATATCGTCGTGAAAATATCACCAATAATCTCTCACCTACGCCCTGCATACCATGAAATACTAACATCCTCTTCTCTCTTCTTTTCTTATTGACTTCATCATCGAGAACGGCTGTGAAATGGATCGATTGAAGTGCGAAGGACTGGTTCATGCTGTTTAAGTTGTGTTAGGTTATTAATTCGGAATTCTTAGTCGGAGAAACGAAAATATCGTCGTGAAAATATCACCAATAATCTCTCACCTACGCCCTGCATACCATGAAATACTAACATCCTCTTCTCTCTTCTTTTCTTATTGACTTCATGATCGAGAACGGCTGTGAAATGGATCGATTGAAGTGCGAAGGACCTGCTCAGCCCTAGGCTACATGCGGTTTTGACAAGGAAGTGATCATATCAATTTCAAGAAAAAGTACCTGTGGAACATCCTCGAAAAAATCAAAGACAGCACAAAGATAAGTATATGCGAAATCAAAACTGTCAAACTATCAAAAACATTCATCTTACTTAAGATCAAAAAGTTATATTACAGTCACTACTAGTTTCAAATCTCAAACAAATTAAACATTTCAGGTCATTTTGTAGCAACGCGGCCATCTCAATCCAAAAAACACTACAAACCTTACCCTTACCCCAACCTAATCCTTATCACCTCCCATGGCGTTCAAATAGTCCTCCAAAAACTTCACGGAAGTCTAAAATTCTCCAAAAACTTCACGGAAAAGGAAGCTAAAACCATTCTTCAAAAGCTGCAGAAGAACTCAGCAGAACCGCCTGCGGGAAATAAAATCAAAATTTCACACCGAAAATTGGGATTGCAAGGGCAGAAGGTCGTCGTAATTCTGGAAAGGTATTTGCAAAAAATGCGAAAAATCCAGAATCAGATCTTGCAGATTCATTTAAATCTGAAACCAGTCATGATACCGCTGTATTAATGTCTCCCGAAAAAGCAATCGGTTTCATATGCCGAAATGATTTCAGCAAGGCACAATACATGGACGTACGAATTTCTTCCATTGAGTGTGTGAATCTATACCCGTAGTACAACACTATAGTAGAAGCAAAAAAGCTTTGGCAATGTTGACATCATAATAAATCCTATAAGTACAACAAGTATTCGCATAAAACCGTCTGAGGCGAGTGTTGTGCTTCAGGATTCAATTGATCATTCTGCGAAGCGCCTAATTGAGTACACACTTGGATTTTTTTTACAAAGATCTGTACAATTTTACCGAATTCTCAACAGCTGAACGTTCGGTAATCCGATTTGATGGATTTCGGTGAAAGTTTACAGAGTTAAACAGTTCAGCGGTTCAGAATTCGGTAAAATTTTACAGAGTTCTGTAAAAAAGTCTAAGTGTGTACATCAAATATTGTTTGTTGATTTTTATGTTCATTGATACATAAAACTTATTGTTTTATTTGCTGAAATAAAGGTATACATTCTTTGGTAGAATTGTAGAGCTAATTTCAAGCAACGTTGCCAACAAAACATTTTTGTAGCTTTTGAATAAACCGATTAAGAACAATTTTCCCTGAACCAATTTTTTGCTCTAACATTTTTATTTAAAATTTACCAACAAAGCTGCCTGGCGGGACTCTGAATAGAGTAGATACCTCTACGCCAAGCCTTTGATGATATCGTTGCGTAAATCCTTTCGAATCATTTTACCAGCCGTACACGGAACATGTCGTCCAAGAAGACGCTGTTGCAAATGACTCGGAAAGAGCCACGTTTTAGAATTTTGAGTCCTTTCGTCTGTTATTTTTTTCAATTGTTTTTTTGTTATTTTGTTAATCAGTGTTGCGTTTGCAAATTCAATACGGTGTTTCGTAATTTCTTCAGTCGTTTGTAGTTCAGCCCGTGAAGTGTGTCATTTATGTGCTCTGAGAGTCTGGAAGCAGTTTTCTCGAACCAAAAATAAGAAGCTATTGTATTGTTCGATGTGCATTAGAATGATATAATTTAACTCCTTTTGAAGCATTTCACCAGCCGTGCAAGGATCATGTCGTCCATAGAGACGCTGTTGACACTGCCTCAACAAGTGTTACATTTTCAAGTTTGCTTCCCCTTTCTCTCAGTCATGTTCATGTCCACTGTTTTGTATGGTGTCGTTTTGTATTTTTGTTATTTAGTTTTCTTCAGTCTTTTGTAGTTAAGTGCATCATTTATGTGCTGCGAAAGACTTTTTGAAAAGTTTTCTTGAAACAAAAATGTCGTTGAGATATTTGAAATCTACCAGTTTTAGTAATTTCTGATGTTACAAGTCCCAGTTGGCTGATGGGACTCATGAGAGAAAAGTTTCCTCCTCGTTGCGTTTCTTTATGCTATTTAATTAGTCAGTCAGTGTTACATTTATATGCTCAAGAGGGCACTTCGTAACTTCTTCAGTCGTTTATAATTTAGTAAATAGATGTCTAGTTCTTATGTGCTCTGAAAGTCATCGATGCATACCTCGTCTTACCACGTTTAATTCACTTATCACTTTGTCCACCTTAGTCAGTTTTTGTCTTCTGCGTTAAATCCTATAGTTCTATTGTAGAAAAGTTTACGTTTTCTTGTCTGTTCATTGCCTCCTTTATGTCGTCATGCATGTGTAGCCTAAAAATAATTATTTGAGCCTTGCTCAACTATAAGATTCACTTTTCGGTGGCAAAGTAAAGCTTCATCACGCCTATTCCCTATCTATTATTATAAAATTATCGAGAATGAAGCCGTTATAAGATTGTTTGTATACCATTGTTACAATGTGTGATATTTTTATTATGACTCTTTGAAGTGAGACATAACAAAATAAGACTAGCGCCACGTTCTTAGTGTTAATAAAACTTCTACTCAGTGAATCCAACAGTCGATTCCCTACGAATGTCAATAATCTTGAACACATTGTCTATCAACATATACTTATCTAGCTAGATTTATATTCAATCGTGGCTACGGCTCACCAGGTCAGAGAACGCATAAGAAAGGTGTTGCAGCCAAGAGGAAATCCCACATCAATATTACTGAGGAAAGAGCCCCACCAAACTGCAACAGCATTCAATGGTCCAGGACAGGATGTCCATTGGATCACATGTGTAAAATTCGTGCATCAATGCCAGATATGTGACGCGGCAATAAATCAAAATAATCAGCATGTGATACCACCACGTCAGGATATGTCTTTGGTTGCCATCTCAGTGGAGATGACGTAGGCCCACCCATCGCGTCCAGATCACTTATCCAAGGGGAGGGAGTTTTCAAATATAATATGCAATAATATAAAACCTTCCAAATGCAGTTGAGAAATTTTTTTTTTGTCTGCCCCAACCAAAGAGATCAACATTTGAAAAAGTCCATTTCTTTTACAAAAACCATAATAACTTTTGTTTGACAATCAATCGATTATCGATTATCGATTTTATCGGTTATCAGTTTTGCTTATAGAGCAAAAAAAACGATGGCTCTATTCCTAGTCCGTTCCTTGACAAAGACTGCAGATACGACGTAAAAACTTATTTTTGAATAGAACGATTTACTGAATATGTGAATTGAAGATGAATATTAATTCCAATCTCCATCTATGGTGCACTCTGCCATTAAATTTTTCTCATCACAAACGAAGGTGCAACTAATTATATGATTGGTCTCAAGCTCAAGCTTTATACATCACGCTCAAGCTCACTACAAGGAGAAGTTCTTTAAGAATGTTTGAGGTTTAATGAAAGTGGTTAAGCACGTTTTTGTAAACCGACTACAATTGTGAAGCAACCTTGAAGTCTAGGTCATTTTTATAAGCTGGGTTATTTAATAGAATCCTTCAAAATGTCTGAAAACACGTTTCAATGCAGTGGGTCCCTTCTGTAGTTTATTGAAAGTCGTTGAAACTTCTTGGTGATTTTCCTTTCTTTAAAACATGAGTTGTTATTTTTGGTTATTTTGATGAACGTGTTATTGTGGATCTGAAAACGAATAGTGATTTTCTCGACTTTTAAACATGAGCTGTTTTTTCTGATATTATTGTTTACCTGATCGTAGGTATTTCAGAGACAAATAGTTTTTAAAGTAATTTTTTCTTTGCTAAAACATGAGCTTCTCTTTCGTCTATTATCAATCTTCTGACCTTTGGCACTTTAAAAAGTGGAACTTTTTTGGTTAACATTTTTTCTTCTTTTCCATATAAGCTATTCTCTAAAGTTCTATTGATGTCCTTTTTAGGATTTCTACGCATCTGTAGTGAGCGTTTTGCCAGGTTTCAACTGGCGCCTTTTGAGCAATTACATCTTATTTTAAACAGAAAAAAATTGTGAATTTTAACAGACTGGTGAAATTTTCCCTCGTTCAATTGCAAGCTAAAACAAGCGTATACAATGAAATTGTTGGCAATCTTTCTCACAACAGACCTGATTTAGGCGATATCTGGCGAAAATTAGCATGAAATATCACATGAATTTATGCTTAATAATCTAGCATTTCAGAAACTGTGTTGTACTGGAATACATTCGGAGATCTTGTATTTTCAGGAACTGTCTTTCTATGAAATGAAATCTCCGGTCAACAAACGTCATAGAATCAGTAATATTATCATTCTTTAACCAACGTTCAAGGGCGATAAACTGGTCACGGACCGCAGCAATCGATCGGGATCACGGTCTCCATTGTAGACCTAAATGGCTACCAACACCAGTCCACAAGTCAACTCTAAAGCTAACAAGTTAGTTCCTACACCAAGACCGTCGCGTGTTTTTGCCTCACCATCACACCAACATACACACCATAGTGAACTGCGTTCCCGGCTGGATAGTCGGGGCACCGTTGAACCGGACGTTATACCCCAACCGGAATCTTCGGATCGACCTCGACATCCAGTTCCGGTCGTAGACGAAGAAAGAAGACGATTTTCGGGTATGCGGGGCACCAGCAGTGCGGAAGCTATGGACCCACCGGAATTGCTGGACCACCTCCGCAGCCCAAAGACGAAGAGCGCAAGGAAGAGCGTGAAGAATGATCCCGCGAGAGCCCCTGGTAGCCTTGGCCCTGTCGACCGGTAGTCAGTTCGGCCTCGATCACTAGCCAGCAGCCACGGAGATCAGTCCGAATTGCAAACCGGAAAGAGAACTCGATTCCAGCGATGCCACTAAACACGCTTACCGATTCGCAAACGTACGATCTGTGGGTAGCTAAAAAGAGCGGCTATCTACTACCTAGAGCTGGCCCTTCGTCGCAAAACCCAATTTTCTCGGCGGCTCCTTCATCTCTGCCGGCAGCGGGGTCCTCACCGTCTGCCTCTACCGGTGGACCGGTTCTGTCGGGGTCCACAATAACGGCGACGTGCTCATCTCGATCAGAACACAGTCAACTGCTTTCGCAATCTGTACCTTCAACTACGGGGAAAATAGTTTGCAGCCTCCCCAATCTGAAATCAAGAGGAAGCGCTTGAAAACTGGACTCAGTACCGTCAAGCAAACGAATCTCGTCCTTCAATGGAACATTAATGGACTATACAACAACCTCGGCGAATTGGAGATTTTAGTTCGCGGAAACACACCGTCGATCATCGTTCTCCAGGAAGTAAATCGCACCAACTCGTCTCGCATCAGCTCCATCCTCGGTGGACGCTACCTGTGGTACGTGAAACGTGGTAAAACCCTGCAGCAATCAGTCGCAATTGCTGTTTTGTCGACTATCCCACATGCTCAAATTCCTGTAGCAATTGGTAAGTCAGAACCAATTATCGCGTTGCGAGTTCAGCTGCCGATCCCGATGACTGTCGTGGGGGTGTATCTACCCTGCGGCAAGATAATCGACTTGAAAAACAAGTTCCTGAATGCAGTGCAACCACTCGAGGAACCGAGGATGGTCCTCGGCGACTTCAACGCACATCACCACAATTGGGGGTTGCAAACAGCGGACACGAGAGGCAACATCTTGGCTGACCTTTTTGAACAGCTGGAGTTTTCGGTTTTAAATGATGGCTCGAGCACTTTCACGCGTGGCAGAAACAAAACGGCACTCGATATCTCGGTGGCGAATTTCGACATCATTGCTAAATTTACCTGGCAAAAACATGATGATCTCCATGGTAGTGATCATTATCCAATCCTGATCACCTATGATGCTCCCCCTCCTGCGATCACCCGTCGCTCCAAGTGGAAATACTCCGAAGCGGACTGGACCACGGTCTCCCTCATTGTGGATCTGAAAATCGCCAACGAAATCGCACCCAATATCGAAAAAATTAGCAACATCATCATCGAAGCAGCAAACGAAACAATCCCGAAGTAGAAGTCCACCCCCGGCCGCAGGGCACTGCATTGGTGGTCCAATGACATAAAGATGGCGGTCAAGCGACGCAGAAAGCTACTGCACGCAGCTAAACGTATTCCGGACGGGCACGCTCATAAACAGGCTGCCCTCGATCTCTACCGAAGTCAGAACAACAAGGTACGTCAGATAATTAGGAAGGCAAAGCAGGATAGCTGGGCAAATTTCCTGGAATCCATCAACGCGAATCAGACCGCCACTGATATGTGGAGAAGAATAAACTCCGTAAACGGTAAGAAGAAAAGTTCACATCCGGTGCTATATTACAACGAAACAATGCATGACGACCCAACAGTGACAGCGAATATCCTCGGCGAATACTTCGCCGAACTCTCATCAATCGACGAATACAGCTTGGCTTTCGCTCGACGCAACAACTCCGACTTGGAGGAAGTTCCCGATTCCTTCCGACTCCGGCACCAAAAGCTTCAACCACCCTTTTTCTCTTGAAGAGCTAAATGTCGCGCTACAGTCCACGAAGGGAACTTCCGCTGGGCCAGACGATATTGGTTACAGCGTGTTGAAAAACATGTCTCTACTCGGGCGCACCGCGCTACTGGACACATTCAATCACACCTGGACGAGCAATACCTCCCCAAAACAGTGGAAACATAGCTTCACTATTCCCATACCGAAAACAGGCCTAACGAGCCACGAACCCACGGGTTACAGGCCAATTTCGCTTACCTCCTGTTTATCAAAGACCATGGAGCGGATGGTCAATAGAAGGCTGAATGACACCCTTGCTGAAGCTAATCAATTGGATCATCGTCAGTTTGCTTTTCGACCCGGAAGAGGAACAAATACATATTTTGCCACCTTAGGGCAAGTTCTTGCGGAAGCCAACGAAAAAGGACAGCATGTCAAGCTGTAGCTTTGAACTTAGAGAAGGCGTACAATCGTACATGGACACCACACGTTCTTCAGCAACTGGCAGACTGCGGTATCTGCGGAAACATGTTCCATTGCGTGAAGAACTTCCTCACCGATAGAACCTTCGAGGTCCTTGTGGGCAATAGCAGATCACGAACCTTCCGGAAAGAGACTGGAGTTCCTCAGGGATCTGTTTTGGCGGTCACGTTATTCCTGATTGCTATGAACAGCATTTTTAGCGTACTAACAAAAGGATGCTACATCTTCGTCTACGCGGACGATATCCTGCTAATCTTAGTCGGCGACACACACCGAGCACTGAGACGAACTCTTCAAGCGGCAACAAACGTCGTGGGAAAATGGGCAAAAGAGCACGGCTTCAGTATTTCTGCATCCAAAAGCGTCCGTACGAAAATCTGCCAGGCCAACCATCGACCTCCGAGCACGTCTATCACAGTCAACTCAGCAAAAATCCCTTATAAACGAACAATTAAGGTTCTTGGTGTGATCATCGATTGCAAGTTAAACTTCAAAAGTCATTTCGATCAACTAAAGAAAAGCTGTGCAACCAGGTTGAACATCATCAGGACGATCTCGAAACCACATCGTAGTAACAACCGGGACATCCGTCTACGCGTGGCAAAGGCCATAATCAACAGCAGGCTGCTTTACGGACTGGAACTCACCTGCAATACCAAATACAGCTTGGTGAATACGTTAGCACCAATCTATAACAGCTATATCAGAATAATCTCAGGTTTGCTTCCTTCCACTCCGGCAGCGGCAGCCTGCAATGAAATCGGGGTCATGCCTTTCGATATGGTCGTCGATGTGGCAAACTGCTGTAGAACGGCAAGTTTTTTGGAGAAGACTAGTGGAAACGAAACCACGTATATGTTGGAAATCTCTAACGGAATACTGCAGGCGATAAACGGCTCAAACCTCCCGCCAATCGCAAAACTGTACTGGTACGGGCCAAGAAAATGGAACAGCACACCGATGAAAATTGAACGCCGAATCAAAAACAAATTCAAAGCAGGAGACAACATAACAATGCTAAGGAAATTGGTTCAGAGCCTGCTCAACGAAGAGTACACAGATCAACAAGTGCGTTTCACCGACGGCTCCAAGTCACACCATGGGGTTCGCTTCGGGGTTCATTCTAGAAACAACGGCATTAATATAAGCAACAGGCTACCGAACGAAGGCTCGGTTTTCTCAGCGGAAATAGCTGGCATATTCGAGGCTGTATCGATGCCCTCCGACGACCCAATTCTCACACCTTCCGAACCCACTGGACCATCAAGTGGAACCAGTCCGACGGACTCATCCTGCGGAAGATCAAGGGTGCCACAAGATGATTCGAGGATCTACCGTCCCTCAAAGAGCAACGAGTGATGTCCCGCCTTCAAACGGGGCACTGCAAAATTACGCACAACATGAGCGGTGGTCCATTCCACGCAGAATGCAACTACTGCAAAGTTCGGAAAACCGTTGAGCACATCCTTTGCGTGTGCCCAAACTACGAGCAGCTGCGTGTTCTACATGGGATAACAGGCAGCATCCGAGACGCCCTCGGCGATGACCCGTCTAGGAAAGCACCACTTTTCTGTTTCCTCAAGGAGACCTTTTCTACAAAATCTAGTACTTCTGACACCAGCCACGAAAACCTAGTAGAACGGTCACCATTGGAATGCCTAAACACAGAAGGAAGCCAAAAACTCAACAACGTGGAGCTCGCTCCCCGAAGGCGAGAATATAGCTCTGGAAGCTCATGTTGGTCGCTCTCCTACCAATGGCCTGGGGCCATCAGTCGGGAGTCATAGACGACCACGAGCAAGTAAACAAAAAAGCCAGAACAGCAGGAGGAAAATCAGGGAGTAATAGGAGTGGAGGGCAAGGTCGGGGAAACGTGGTTTTGCCGATAAAACCTTAAACCCCCCAACCCAAATCCTGCCCAATTATCCATCGCCCAAACCGACACGGAAGTAGCAAAGCGAGGGGAAGGCGAGGTCAGTGAAACGTGGTTCACCTTCCGCCTCTAACCCACCGCCCACATCGCCACAGCAGCACTGAATTTGCGAAATTAGGAACAAATTACCCTCCGAATGGAAACAACAACCAAAATAGGAAAATTATTAAATGGGGGGAGGGGGAAAAAGTCCAGATGTCTTGTCTGGAATCTATTTTTCACCTAAAACGAAAGAAAAGAGACTATGGGATGAAACAACAATAGGGTACATACCTCTGGGACTAGGCCCTAAAACCCGCTTCCAGGGAAAACTCGAAAAAATCTTTCCACCGCCTTAAACGGGGAGCTATTTCCAATGCCGGGGATATACCCTCGACCCGGCGTTTTCGCGGTCACCGGCAGCAGGCACATCTGCCATTGTCGCCCCAGACTTTATAAAAAACAGACACCACGGACGGTGGTTCTAGTCGAAGTCAGCGGTGCACCGACATCACACGGAATCGAACGGCGAACGGCCGGTCCGAAACAGCAAATCAGCACCGATGTAGCTACCTCGCCTGACGGGACGGGGGTCTCACGCGTTTTTCCTCCACATCGATGATAGCACCAAACAACAGGCCGAAATCAGCCGAATTCCCCATTTCTGCAGCCTCCTTCCTGGGTCTGCATCAATCGCATACCGGAGGCCGTTTCCAAGTGGAAATTCCGCCGATACCACGGGAAAACCTGATACTTCGGCCACCTCATTCGAAATCTGCTGATCACCGTCACTCCAAAACCAAACAACTAACAGCTTACCCCGGAATTAATGTTGCGCATACTTGCAAAGACAAATGTCAAACTTCGTCTGCCCAATCGACCAAAGTTGGCTAGAAAACAAACCGCAAATACTGCTACTGGACTGCTACTGGTAACTGCTACCACCTGGTGGCAGGGACAATCAATAATATTAAATTGTCTGTAAATGTTAATGTAAACTTAAAACATGTTTCAGTAATCCGTAATCTTGTCATGTAAATGTTTTGCATCTGGGATAGTTATAAGCCTAAACTGAAATCCCAAAAGGCTTTAATGTTAAGATAAAACGAAACTAATGTAATAGCACAAGGCCGAAATGTGACCTCTTCTTGGGGAAGTCCCTTAAGGACTCCCCTCGTAATTAATTAAACCAAAGTGCAGAATCAGCCAAAGGCTGAAAGGCACTATAATGAAGAAAAAAAAATTCTTTCACCACTTACATTATAGTGTGTCCCAGTAAGTCTAAGCATAACAGTAAGTCTAAGCATATTGTAAATAACAATACGGGCTCGGTTTTTTTTAAACAAATTGAGTTTTTATTGCACTCTCATGTTCTCTACAATATTCTTCTACAGTTCAAGGGACATTTCCGAGATCCAATTAATCGTACGCCAAAGAGCGGACTGCCCATTAGCTTCAGCACAGACTGTTTGTCAATGATTTTTGATACTTTTTTCCAGTCTCTTTCTAAAGTTTTTATGAAATCCGCTACCTTAGTTTGTTTGCGCTAATATGCCTTTGTCAGAGCCCAAAAAGTTTCAATTGGTCTAGCCTGGGGAGAGTTCTGAGGATTCACCTCCTTCCGTACGAATTCGACTCTATTGACTTTGTACCAGGCTACTGTGTCCTTCGGGAGCGGGGAAAGGGAAAAAAGGGGGGTTTTGTGTTAGAGGGGGGGGCCCCCGAACGTAAACATTAGCAGTCATCGTATTGTTTGTTACAAACGGATTTGAAAGCATTCCACACCCACAAATTGCTTGCCAAACCATTGCTTTTATACCGAATTTTTGCGGTAAAAATTGACATATCAGCATCGTCTATAGTTTGACCAGCACGGACCGTGTAGAACTGGTCACCCCGATGCGTCTTATAACCAAATTTCACGAAGGATCCATAATTACGCATGCCAATCTTCCGCACAGCAATTTATCGTATAACTTACGGGCCCTTGGTTTGACAAATGTTGCTTGTTTTTCACTTCGTTTTGGATTCTTCTGCTTCTTGAAAGTCCTTAGTCCCTTTCGTGTCTTTGATCGGTCGACGTTACTCTTCGAAATCCCCAGCTTTTTGGCCACATCTCGAACGGAAGTACCCTTTTGACGGGCGATTTTCCGGTCCAGGTCCACAGGGCCCGGTTTACGTCCGGTTTTTTCTTATCCTGACTCCTCACTATACTTCCGAATCGCATTACGTGACCATCGGAGCAGGTCACACCTTCCATTTTCGCCAACTGACTCAGCGAAACCTTGGGAAAAGTGCACCATTTGTGCACGATCTGTTTGCGCATTTCCGAGGAATTGCATCGCATTTTCATGAAAAGTTTGCACCGGCAGATGAGATTCGCAGATTTATAGATTGAAACGTAAACAATGATACACAGTAATGATCAGCTGTTTAAACGTCATCTGGAAGCAACAGTTGCGCATCAAAATCGTGCTTAGACTTTCTGGAACACTCTTCAACTGGGTTCTACACTAATAGGTAAAATAAAATGCCAAACCTATAATTTTTTGAATGTATCTCATTTATTTGGTTCAAATTAATGTTAACGCACTGTAATCATTTTTGATATCTTTTTTTTTTAAATATTAATTGAATGTTTCTCTACTGAAGAACAAAAGTGTTTTACCTAAAGAAAAAAAGTCAATTGTCCCTCAAGTCCTTCAAAAAATTATTTGATTTGGATAAGTTTCCATCGAAAGACCCCTCGATTATTTATTTTTTGATATTTGACATGTTGCTTCAAACGACTCGACCTTGTGCTTTTGGACACGTGATCGCATTTGGTGAAGTTGAAAAACAAAAAAATGGAGAACGTAGTGATTTCAAAAGCCATTCGCTTGTGTATCTGAAAATTGGGACTTCATGAAAAAATAGGAAAATGTAAGCTAACACTTCACTTGATCATTGATAAAAAAAAAAAAACTTTTTCAAACTATCCCTAGTAACCGCGAACAAATTCCTTTAAATTCCACAAGAAAAAACTTTTTGACAGATAGGCCTATTTCATCTGCAACTTACAGGCTTCTTCTATGTCGACTGCTCGACTTGGTGTTGTGACCCCTTTTCGAGCGTATTAGTGGAACTATTGTAATTGGAAGACGAGGGAAATTTCGACTAACACCTCACTTGTTCACTTTGAAAATCACCTTTTTTGTAACTAGAAAATAAGAAGAATGATTAGTAATTTCCATTTAATTCCAACTACCTTTATTGCTTATCTTGACATATACGCGTATTTCGTTTACAATGTGCAGACTTCTTCAGTGTCGTGTACTAATACCCGACTCAGAGCCCGGCCAAAACCTTTTTTGTGTTTCTTTACAATCAATCTCCCACTGACCGGCAGTGCTTTTATGGAAGAAACTTGTCTGCATTTCTTCAATAATTTATATGTGATCACTATGTGCAAACATTTTTAGCCCTGGAGATTGAAGGTGAAAGCTCTAATGATAACCCGCATAACGAAAAACAATTAGCTATATAGTCAAAACTATATTTCGAATGTAAGATATATTATCACATTTTATGTTATTGTTAATCTCATTTTCACCATACAACCTCTACATTAACACATATTGTCATTGAAAGGTTTTTTATTGTCTGCACTCTGTCTGGATTATATACCAACTTTTTAGCATCGAGTACAGCAAAACTTTTGTTCGCGAAAATTGTCATTTGTTTAAGGTAACCTAACTTAACCGCCTATTCAGCATATTGATATTTGGCCTTTTACCATCTGACATATTGTTAAAACTATATAGGAGATTGTTAGTTTATAGTTGTCAACTATAAGGGTAAATGTCGTAACAATAACGGAAATGGTCGTCAACAACAAGGGAAATGGTCCAGGAATGGTTTGTGATTATGCGGGAATCCAACGACCCATTTCAAGAATGCCTGTTCATACACGTACATTCTGAGGTCATCTTCATATACAATAAGCCCCGCATGAAAATCTTCACACATCAAATGGATATGTGAAGAGTTTTCACACTTCCAGAATCAAAAATGGAAATTCTTAATCCTGGCGTGTATATAAGGTATATGTTTGATAATATAAAACGACCTCACCAATGTTCCTTATATGATGCTGGAAAGCTCGTCCGGAAACGGGAGCGGGTCACTAAAAACACAAAAAAAAACAATCCATCTCAAGAAACGCAAAGCACTCGGAAAAACTATAATTTCACCATTTATTTTAGTTGAATGAAGGAATATTTTTTAATTTTATTTCCGCGAGAACGACGCAGCAAAAGCAAAACACGTCATTTTCAAAGCACGGCTTGCTGCGATCTCTCTCACTTTGAAAAATCACCTTTTTTGAGACAAAAATGAATTATTCGTTTTTGTCGATAGTTGTGAGGTAGCAGCGAAATGGGCTTGCTTATCATCATTTTTTTTTCAAGTAAATTTGCGGAACGCAAATTAAATATTAATTTATGTGGCAGTGTTCGGGACTACGGGAAACTTGATATTTTTGTCTCTGTCTATCTCTCTGTCTACCCCCCTCTCTCCTCTCTCTCTCTCTCTCTCTCTCTCTCTCTCTCTCTCTCTCTCGCTCTCTCCATCTCCATCAAACATTCTAGGAAAAAATAGAAGCGGGAAGATATGTATCGATGCCGCTGAATTGTGGAGTTCAATGGCATGATTGGAACAAAGATTTGTCGGTTATAGAACCGGACGATGTACGTGCTCGCTCGGGAGCGAGTACTGCTGCACTAAGTAAAAGGGCGATATGGATGCAGAGCACAACGGTCAGACAGCTGATGCTGGAAACCCTGGAACAAGTGATAGATTGGCCTCACTGGAGAAGGAACTTGCTGAACTCTCACGCCTCCTACTTCAAAAGCAATCTAGTGAAAAACCTGCAGACCGAGCCCTAAATGCTATGAAAAGATGGTCGCCAACATTTCCGGCTATTTTCGTGCAATGACGGTGTTCGGATAAATTAAAACTTTTTCAGAGCAGTCTCGTTTAGACAGCTTAAAACTGTAATATGTTTATGTTATTATTAAGTTTAGATGTTAAGTACATGTTTAAATACTTACAAGAAGTTTTTCTTCACTCTCTTTAGGTAGCCAGAGAGACTTTCTAGACCGAACGATTATCGGATCAATGTATCTTACTAGATTTAGGAATTAAATAAGTATTTAGGAAAAACAATGTTTAGATTTAAGACTACTTACTATCAAAGTTTTAGAAATAATCAAATTGATATTTTGTATTAGAACTCAAGGTCGTATCAAATATAGGTTATCAAATTGCACTCAATTATTTTAGCTGCTACAACTCACTACTAACGAACACGTTGTATCAAAAGAGCTCGATGGTTTTTTTTTACATTTTCTTTTTCTTTTTCGGTCTTACCACATTTGCTCAGTATCCGTTATTCCACTGAACTGGGACTGACGTCAGTCATTATGACAGTTACCGTAGCTTTTGCTCTCCGTATCTCCTGCAGGGCTGTCGCTATGCTCGGCGGTAGAGTGATATCCTGATATTCCGAACACATCGCCGGCTCGTAATCCTGTTCCGGAACCGTCATCCGGAGCAGCGTTACCTCCATTGATCTCAAGAACCGCCAGGTTAGCGGTCGCCCGTCTGACCACTCCGTGGTTGGTCCTGACAAGCGCTTGCCGAATTCGTCCATCACTTGACACGATCGGTTCTTCGATGACTCCTCTAACCCATGCCTTGCGCCGATTTCCATCGACGACGTAAACTAAGTCACCTTTAATCAGCGGTGAAGATTCACCGAACCATTTGCTGCGGCGATTTATGTTAGGAACGTATTCCTTTATCCAGCGTTTCCACAAGCTGTTCGCAAGCTCCACTGAACGTTGATATGCGTCACGAAGTGCTAGCGCAGGATTTGTGGGGGGTAGAACTTCTTGTGGCTCATTGGCTGCTATTCCCCGAAGGAAGTGATTGGGAGTAAGCGATTCCTCGTGCGAGCCTAGTGAGGCGTAGACTAGTGGGCGACTGTTAATCATGTCGCCAGTTTCAGCTACGGTAGTCAAGAGGATCTCGTCTGTTAGTTTGCGCCCATCGTTCAAGACCTCCATGACGCTTTTAACTGTCCTGACCATGCGCTCCCAAATGCCCCCCATATGAGGCGCTGCCGGCGGGTTGAAGTGCCACTTCGATCGTGCACTAGAGAATTGATCGGCGCACTCGAGTCCTATATCCTGTACTTGATGAGCAAACTCCTTGCTTGCTGCTTAAGGTTGGTGCCGTTGGCTGAGAAGTATTCAGCGGCCTGCACATCCGAAAGCGTTTTCTCCAGCATCGGTAGATATGTGCAACTGCACCGGTCCAAAATCCTTAGAGTGCTCATTACCAAAGTAGCAGCGTCTAATCTTCAAGTCAGCTATTTCAGGCAACGCGCTAATCCACGATATCCATTTCTTGCGCTACTCGTCGTCGATTTCTGCGTCCCAGTCGCATCCGGTACGCCAGAGGTCCTGCACCAGCGTTTTTCCCAGCGTCGTGAATGGAGCTAACAGACCCAACGGATCGAAAATGGTCATGACCGAGCTGAGGACAGCTCTTTTAGTTGCCTTTCTAGGTTGCTCCAGCGAAACTTCTGCCGTAGACGGAACGGCGAATGATAAGACATCTTGGTGGGGATTCCAGATAACACCCAGCACTCGTTCGTTCGGTGTTTTTATCAAGGTGGAAGTGCACTGATTCGGTGGATTGCTCCTCCCCTAAACCTTGAAGTACCAACGGCAAATTTGACGACCAGTTTCTGACCTCAAATCCTGCTTTGGCATTGATGAACCGAACCTCCTTAGCTCTACCCAACGCTTCCTCCCCGGTGTCAAGGCTGTCAAAGTAGTCGTCCACATACATCCGGTGAATGATCGCTTCAGCTGTGTCAGGAAACTGTGCAGCGTATTTCAGAGCGTTACGATTCTTAACGTATTGCGCTGAACACGGCGAACATGTGGCACCGAAGGTGGCCACATCCATAATGTAAACCTCAGGAGGTCCCATGGGGTCGAAACGGAATAAGAACCGTTGTACTTGCTTATCCGCTTCTATTATGAGCAATTGGTGATACATTTCACGTATGTCACCACCAATCGCTACCGTTCGTTCACGGAATTTGCAGAAAACTTCCGGAAGCGACGTAAGGAGATCAGATCCTGCCAGTAAGTTCGAGTTTAGAGAGACACCATTCACAGTCGCCGCGGCATCCCACACCAGGCGCACTTTGTTTGGTTTCTTGGGATTCAAAACCACACTCAACGGAAGGTACCACACTTTCAACGAATCGGAATTGCGCAATTCAGCCTCCGTCGCCTTGTGCGCATATCCTTTCTTTAGGTACGCTTCTATCTGTTCCTGTACGGTTGTTTGGGCCCGATGATCTTTGGCGAGCCTTCGTTCAAGTGCCATCATCCGCTTCAGAGCCATTGGGTAACTATCTGTCAGGCTGATGTCGTCACTTTTTCACAGCAGGCCCGATTCGAAACGGTCTCCTACACGCCTAGTCGTCCGTTCAAGAATGCTACGTGCGCGCACGATGGCTTCTGTTTCTGGGAGTACATCGGTTTGCGAACAAGTTTCCTCCATAATATACTGCGTTCTCAGTATATCGTGTAGCTCTTGGTTGCTAATCGGATCAATAGAGTGAAGATGTACGTACGCCTTCGACGAGGTCCGTTGATTCTCGGGACCGTATATAGACCACCCCAGAAGCGAACGTACCGCTATGGGTTCTCCAATTTTCCCCACTTTCGATTCAAGCGGAGCGAACAGATGCAGATTGTCGAGGCCAATTAAGATTCGGGGAACTTCCGGGTTACAATCGGAAATAGGCAATTCTTTGAGGTAGGCATACTGATTCACCACCTCTTCGAAGTGAATGTCCTGTTTGGGCAGGATCAGTTCCGTTACCGTACGTGCTTCTTTCAGCTGGTACCGGTCGATCACTCCTCTTGCGGAGATTTGGAGATCGATTTTTCGTGATGCTTCTTCGTGCCGCTTCATATTTGCCGTCCAAACTACCACCAGTGGTTCCGGAACACCGTAGGCTCCCAAGAATTCAGCAATCGAATCCTCCACTAAAGTGGCGGATGCGCCTTCGTCAAGAAAGGCTGCCGTCTCTACGGCTGTATCGCCGAAGTATAGCGTGATGGGAACAATACGGAAGATCACCGATCGCATTGATTTAAAATGAGCGTTGTTCTCGACAAAGGACAGCTGGATGCTTTCTTCTGCCCTATGCAGTAGAGTGTGATGGCTTTTCGAGCAGTTCGGTACGTTACAGCGTCTCCTAAACGTGCACTGCGTTTTACCGTGGTCTTTGAGGCATTGTTGACAAAGTTTCCACTTTTCGACGATTTCCAAACGTTGACGGATACTCAGCTTCGCAAAGTCGTCGCAAAACCGAACCTTGTGGTCATTCCGTTTACACACGACACATGGTTTCTTCGTTTTCGGAATCGTATCCGTTTGAGACCCACTGGATCGGTTTGCTTGGGTGTTGTGAGTGTTGACAAACTCCTTCTTCTTCGGTTTAATCTTCCCCGACTGCAGCGGTGCTATTTGTTCCATTCCCGTGAAGTACGCTACCTCTGAGACCTCCGACACTATCTCACTTATAAAGTTAGTAAAGTTTCTTAGCGGTGTCTCCAGTTTACCGCGCTTGAATCGCACCCAATCTAGCTTGTACTCGGGTGGAAGTTTACCGACAAGTTCCTGCACGAGCATAGGATTGTTCAGGTGATCGTGCATTCCAGCCGCCTCGAGATGATCGCACAGTTGTTTGACTGTGATCTCGAAGTAGAGGAAAGTCTCCAGCTTATCCATCCGTGGGGGATGTGCCTTGCGAACCTTCGCCACCAAACTCTTCAAAAGCTTCTCTGGGTTGCCAAAAAGCTTCCGCAGATCTTCAATCACATTGGGCACTGACTCTGGCATCAACAAACGGCTTTGAACCGCTTCTTTTGCTAGTCCTTGCAGGCTATCCTGTAGCCTTTTTAAATTGTCCGTGTTCGTGAACCCGCATGCTGCCGTCGTGTATTCAAAACAGCTTATAAAAAGCGGCCAAACCTCTGGTTCTCCTTTAAATATCGGAAGGTGCTTGTATACGGCCTGTCTAGCAGCCAACTGTTCCTGCGTCGGTCCTCGGCTCATATCATTCCGTGGACACTGATGATTTCTTTCTCTTCGAGCAAGTATATTCCGGATGGTGACTTCTTCTTCCACAGTCAAGTCCGACTGGTGCAGTAAGCCTTCGATTTCTTCATCATCCTCACCGATGGTTGCCGGTTCGTACTGCTGGGGACCATTATTGCCACTTCCTGATGCCTGATTCAACCCCGGTTCGTTTAGCTTCGTGGGTCTCATGAATCCCGGAATTGCTTCCCGCGTTTCAAAATTTGGCGCTGACTGTTGTCTCGAAATCTTCGGGAATGCTCCACGTGGATCCTTCTTTGCGAAATCCTCCCAGCTGCTAACCTTCGTAACAGTATCGTGTCCTTCTTCATCGGAGTCCTCTGGCTCTTGATATTGTCGGGATAGATCCGTTTTAAGCTTCTGGAACCGATCATGAAGCTGCTGTCGTTGTTGCAGAAATTCCCGCTCATCTCTCAACTGCTTCTCCAGCATTTCTCTTTCCTGCGCCAGCTTTCTCTCAAGCATCTCCTTTTGCTGTGACCTTTTCTTTTCCATGAACTCACGCTCTGCCTCCAATCGCTTCTCATGGAGAAATTTTTCTTCCTCTAGCGCTTTCTCCTTGACGCTCTTCTCCTGATGCAACTGCTCTAGCGATTCCTCCAGGGTAACTTCATGGCCACCACCCTTTCCTGGTTTGGGTCTGGCCTCACTCTTCGCACTATTCTTCCTACTAGGCGGCTTCTTTGGAACCGTCTTCTTGGTTCCCTTGGGTACCTGCAGCATATTCGTGCACTTCGAGCACGTCCACGGAACATCCTTTACATCTGTCGTCACATCAGCACAACTATTATGGGCCCAGAAGTCACAGACGTCGCGCTGAACCATATCGTCCTTGGTGTCATGGTCCTCACAAAGCATGCAGTTGTGTCCAGTGTCCTTTCCGTCAGCCGTCGGTAGATTTGATCTCTCTGACATTTCGAGGTTATCTGAGTGTTCTTTTTTAAGATTGTTCGGATAAATTAAAACTTTTTCAGAGCAGTCTCGTTTAGACAGCTTAAAACTGTAATATGTTTATGTTATTATTAAGTTTAGATGTTAAGCACATGTTTAAATACTTACAAGAAGTTTTTTTTTCACTCTCTTCAGGTAGCCAGAGAGACTTTCTAGACCGAACGATTATCGGATCAATGTATCTTACTAGATTAAAGGAAAAAAGGAATTAAATAAGTATTTAGGAAAAACAATGTTTAGATTTAAGACTACTTACTATTAAAGTTTTAGAAATAATCAAATTGATATTTTGTATTAGAACTCAAGGTCGTATCAAATATAGGTTATCAAATTGCACTCAATTATTTTAGCTGCTACAACTCACTACTAACGAACACGTTGTATCAAAAGAGCTCGATGGTTTTTTTTTACATTTTCTTTTTCTTTTTCGGTCTTACCACATTTGCTCAGTATCCGTTATTCCACTGAACTGGGACTGACGTCAGTCATTATGACAGTTACCGTAGCTTTTGCTCTCCGTATCTCCTGCAGGGCTGTCGCTATGCTCGGCGGTACAGTGATATCCTGATATTCCAAACAGACCGATTCAGCGGCCTAGCACGAAACCTTCGCAAAATTGTAGCAGCAGCGTGGTGAATCTGCAGTCACTTTCCACACCCGACTAATGTTTGAAATAGGAGGGGTGGGGAAAGTTTAAAAAGACGGGGTTGTTTGTTTGGTGGATTTGGGGGGGGGGGGAAAAAAGGGCCCGCGCGAGTGGCAGATTTTTTTAATATAAAAACACGTTGTTTTTTTGGGGGGGGGGCGGGGGGGGGGTTTGGGGGTGGGGGGAGAGAGAGAAAGAGAAGGGGGGGGCGGGCGATACAATGAACAAGATAAGCCAGAACGCAACGCCGCCGTATAGAAGAGATCGTTGCTCTAGATTGAATCGGCCACAGCATAACGGTAGAGTATTCCTTGCCCTTGATCGTGATTGTCGTCAAAGCGGTCGTCATGTTGAATAAATAAAATTAACCGAGTCGAGACGATAGAACCTCCGCCAGTCATCATGGACGAGATGGTATGATTCATTGCTCTTGTTAGCTTACATTCTTTATTCCAGTGATCGAGTTCATACTACATGAAAATAAAATTTCTTCGAAATATCGATGATTTGTTATTTTGCTTTCTGATACTTCCAAAGGCATTTTCGATCTCGGGTTTTTCATGAGTCTGTGGGAACATAGGCCGACGGTTTTGGTGGGGTTGTTTCGGAGAAATAAGAAACTATCTCATTTGGTTGTCTATACCATACTAAAATTATATTTGCAAAGATCAAGTGGTGTGTGATCAAGTGTAAGTGTTTGTGGTTATAATTGTATGCATGTTGTTAGGTAATTTATTTTGGTTTGTTTGTGTTGGGTACGTTGGGTACGTCACACTACTCCCCCTATAGTTTTACCAATATCGGCGAGGGATCCTCACGTGGCGTCCGGAGCGTATTTGGTAGGTAGTTTTTTCTGTTGTAGTTGTTGTTTGCTCTGTTGCGCTGGTTTCGATGATTGGTTGGTCTGTCTGCATGAAAGCTGCCTTTAGACGATCGTTTGAAATCGCAGTGTGTTTGCCTTTAACATCCACTACGAAAACTGTTTTCTTCCGACGGATAACAGCATATGGTCCATCGTACGGCTGCAAGAGAGGTGGTTTGATGGCTCCTACATTCACAAAGACGTGGCTGCATGTAGACAACTGTTTCTGCATGAAGGTCGTTTGCTTTGAGAGATTGCTGGTTGGTGTTGGTCGTAGCTTCGTCATAGTTTTTTGTCGGTCCAGCGAGTTTTGGTGGCACATGATTGCTGTTTTGAGCTGTTGATGTGTTTGCTCGATCTGACCGTTTGCTTGCGGGTGATACAGGGTTGTACGTAAGTGTGTGATTCCGAGCAGCCTGGTCAGTGTGCGAAACAATTCTGATTCGAACTTCCTACCACTATCGTTCGTTACGTTCGATGGGACACCAAATCATGCGTTCCAGCCGTTGATGAAAGTACGGGCTACGGTGAGCCATCGGGCCATCGAGTGAATTTGTCGATGATGGTCAGGCAATACAAATTTCCCTCCGATGGTGGAAGTGGGCCGATCAGATCCATATGAATGTGAGCGAATCGGCTATCAGTTGTTGAGATTCTGGATACTGGTGTCTTGTTGTGTTGCTGTATTTTCGATTTTTGGCAGGGGATACACTGTGTAACGAATTGCTTACAATCTGGACGGAGAGACGGTCAAACGAATCGCTCAGACACCAAGTGATTGGTAACTCGGATTCCTGGGTGAGATGTACCATGCATTTTCTCTATAATTCTTTGCCGAAACTTCAATGGTACGAACGGACGAATAGCTTCTGTTGATATATCGCAGTATATTGATGTAGATGATAAGGGAGATTACAATAGCTTCAGCTGGACGGTTGTGTTGGGTGGTGGTGTATTCAAAAATTGTTGCAATTTAGGATCGGTCTTTTGCAAGTGTGCCATACTATCGTAGTCGATCACTTCGTACGTAATGATTGTGTTGATACGATTTAGCATGTCGGCGGCTTTGTTCGCTTTGCCAGATACATGCCTTACTTAGCTCAGTCGGTAAAGGCGCAGCTACAAAGCAACACCATGCTGGAGGTGGCTGGGTTCGATTCCCGGTGTGCTACACAGATAAAAATAAACATTGAATTTTCTGCGTTATCTAATGCACATAAAGGGAATGCTTGATTTGGCAGAAAATAATGGGATATTTCATGTAAATTTAAGCCAGATAAATCCTGAATCTAGCCTGTTGTATGAAAGATTGCAAACATTGTTGTATGGCGTACGAAAGATTGCAAACAATTTCGCTGTTTACGCCTCCTTCAGCTTGGAATTTAACGAGGGGAAATTTTACGCGCCTGTTAAGATTCTTTATTTTTTTCTGTGTAGGAATATTTCCTAAAGGGAAATTTCTCGACTCCCTGAGCATAGCGTATGATTGTACTTGCCACACAATCATACTAATGCAAAAATGGTACTCGGGATCGAAAGCTCTCAATTAATAACTGTGGAAGTGCATTAAGAACACTAAGTTGAGAGCAAGCAATAAGCTAATTGTGAAGGCAATAAGCTTGAAATGCTAAAAGAAAGGAAAAGATACATGCCGAATGTCTGTAGTATACTCACTGATGAAACTGAGTCGGCGCTGCTGTGTCACACTTGCCTTCTCTGGTCGCTGATAGAAGGCGGTGACGAGGGGCTTGTGGTCCTCTTTTCTCTTTGTAGGGGCTTGTGGTCCGTATATTCACAAAAAAAATCGAGCTTGCATTGTATCTCGGAAGTATTTGATAGCTTCGTACATAGCGATTAGCTCCCTATCGTACGTGCTAGCTTTCTGTTGACTCTCTTTTAGCTTGCGAGAAGTGAATGCAAGTGGTTGGGGATCATTTTGTGTGATCTGGTGGAGAACAGCTCCAACAGCAGCACTCGAGGCACCAGCACATCTAGAGAGGTTTGCTTCTGGGGAAGGGTGCGCAAGAAGGGTGGCGTTTGATAAATCCTGCTTGCAACGTTCGAAAGCTGCATTTGAATCATCGTTCCACTGGAGAATCGTTGTGTCATTGCGAGTATTTCCAGTGATCATCGCCTGCAGAGTTCGTTGGTTTTCTGCCGCACGTGGAATAAAGCACCGATAGAAATGTATAGTGTCGAGGAACCTTTTGAGCTGTTTGGCATTCGTGGGTTTCGGAACATCTAAAATAGCTTGAACCTTGCTGGACTTTGGCTTAATTCCCTGAGGAGTGATTTGATGACCTAGGAAATCAACGGAAGGTTGCCCAATTTGGCATTTCGCAGCGTTTATGACGAGGCCGTTTTTTCTCAATCGTTCGAAAACTGTGCGGAGGTGCTACTTATGCTGATCGATGTTATCTGATGCTGTATGCACAAGTCATCGATATATTAGTAGACAAAATCAAGGTCACCTAAAATAGCATGTAGGTGCCTTCGCAATGTTTGACCTGCGTTACGCAATCCGAAGGTCATATATTTGAACTCGAATAGTCCAAAAGGAGTTGTAATAGCTGTCTTTGGGACATCTTTAGGTGCCACAGGGATTAGGTGGTACGCGCGTTGGAGATCTATGCAGGAAAAAATTCGCTTACCGTACAAAATGGTGGAGAAATCTTGAATGTGTGGCACAGGACTTTTTTACCAGATGCAGTGGGCTGGCCCAACAGCTTTTCGACGGTTGACAAATGCCTTGTTCCATGAGAAGTTGGATCTCAGCCTTTGCTTCCTTCAGTTTGTCTACAGGAAGACTACGAGGGCGGCAAAACACAGGTTGGCCGGTGGTGATGATCTGGTGCACGGTACCGGCTTTGGTGCTTCATATGCTTCATATCCAGAACGGTAATGTCCCGGTATTCGGTGAGGATATCCGCGAAGGGTGAATTTACGTCAAACATGGTAATAGCTGGCTCTGACACTGCATGGATATTCTCGATTTATAGTTGGGTGGTGTTATCGATCAACTTGGTTCTTCAAAGATCCACGAGTAGATCGTAATGCTCAAGGAAGTCTGCACCGATGATAGGTGATTTCACATCAGCGATAACGAAAATCCACACATATGGTCTTCGCAGTCCAAGGTTGACAGTTATGTGTTTGGTACCATATGTTTTGATTAGGATACCATTCTCGGCGTAAAGCTTATGTGATGCTATTGGATTGAAGCTTTCTTTCGGCGTTGGAGGAATGACAGAGATGTCAGCGCCGGTGTCGATTAGGAATCGATTTGATGAGTTCATGTCGTTGATATGGATTCGTCCTACGTTTGTTGTTTGATTCATGATGGAGTTCGTATTGAAAGGGGTTTCGGTAACTAGTGCGGTGGGTTTGTTGGTATTGGTAGATTGATCTAATTTTCCTTCGGTCAAGTGTATACTTCGACATTCCCGTCGAAAAAAAATACACTTCAAAGATGGATTGTCGTGTTTGTTCTTTTCACACTTCCGAGCTTGGGCACCATGTCTGTAGTGAAACGAGTAGATCCAACGACGAGGTGTCTTGCATATGGCTGGAGTTTCTTCTCGCCGACCAACTGAATGACCACGGGAACAGCTGTTGCGGCGATCTCTTCCACGAAAATTGCCTGAAAGAGCTTCATCGAGGCGACGCGAAAGGGCTTCGATTCGCTGCTCGAGGGATGATGACGATGATGTTTCTGCAGGCTGTACAGCTGAAATCTGCTGACGTGGGGCTTTTAAAATCTTGTCTGCCACCTTTGCTTCCTCATCGAGTGTCATTGAATTGTGACTATAGTCTTTATCACTCACTTCTGTGATGAAATAACGTAAATCGTGTTGCGTTCCAGTAAATAACGATGCTGTGTTTGTAGTAAAGTATACCTAAATCATATGACACAACAAACTAAATTAATTTGCTGTCAGAGAAACATACGTGCTTTTCTCATGGAAATTCTACAGCTATCCGCTATGGGTCTCCCGTAGGGATTATGTTTAAGCCCTCTTTTTATATAAATATAAAAGCATGTCAAATACATTAATGTTTGTCTAAGTGACAACTGTATGTTGAGAAAACTTGCAGATGACGGCATAGTGTCTGTCACGGGTCCCAAAGTGGTCGACCTGCAAAGACCCTTATATGATACTTTAGACAATTTGTCTACTTGGGCTCTAGAGCTAGGTATCGAATTCTTTTTTTGGCACTGAATTAGCGGCAAACCATTTTTCGTTAGGAACTGTTGCCTTACTGTCACCGAATCAATATTTTATTTTCATGGGTAGTCTCAGCACTTTAGAGGTTATTTGCTCCTTGAGGCCGATAAGGCACACCTCTTATTTTCTTATGAAAATTTAATGTCTTCCTTGATCCTTCCTTCTTCCTGCTTAATCTTAATGCTCTTTTATTATCATTTTTGTATGGTTTTCATCTTATTGTTTGATTCCAGGCAATGAGAAAGCGGATTTGCTTGCAAAGGTGGGCGCTATGGAAGGTGATATTTATGACCGACCAATCGCCTTTCACGAATTTTTCCCTATTTTTCGTCAGAAATCACTCGTTAGCTGGCAGCATAAATGGAGTAAAAGAAATTCGGGGCGATGGCTACATTTCACCACTCCCAAGGTGTTGAAGAAATGTTGATTCAGGGGATTGGATGTGGGTCGAGATTTCATTCGTGTGATGTCTCTCCTCTTATTCATTATTCTTTAAACGCTCATTTGTTCCGCGTTGGGCTGGAAGACAGCAATCTATGTGAATGTGGTTAAGATTACCAGGAGAAGATCACGTAATTTAGTTTTGTGTTGAGCATCGCGGAGTCAGATCAGATCTTTATGATTCCCTTCGGGCTCGAGGTAGACCACCTAATGTACCTATGAATGAGATATTTTAGCTGTGTGCGCTCTAAAATTCATGAAACTTATATAAGGTTAGTGTCCCTTGACTCAGCCTAACATGCAACGAACGATTACATTTTTTTATTATAACTCATAAAATATTTGAGCTGGAAGCGATATTTAACTAGTTATACATTTGCGTAGCTAATTTGATAGAATATGTCATGAAAAATTACACAACTCATTTGATTAAGTCAGAAACTTTCGAGGGATATGGATGTAATGTCGTTCTATAAGCGCCAAATTGGGTCTATTTATCGATGCAACTTCGTCTCATTCGATAGATTTTTTATTAAATGTAGTCCTCGGAAGGATTTTTTTTTTGATTTTCGGGTGTAAGGCGTTGCCAGCTGTATTCGCTCTACCCAACACAAAATTTCCCAAAACAAACTATAATAAAACTGTTTAGAAACACTTAAGTGGTTCTCACATATGATTATGCGCCATTCGATAATGAGAACATTATAATTCACTCTACACAGATTTTATTCCTTTGGTTTGTGTTAAGATGAGCTATTTGAAAAACATACAACCGAAACTCATACATTTCCATTGAAAATTTTACCAATAACGACATTCATACTACATTATTAAAGGCCATAGTTGGGAACGTAGAAAAAAATTATGTTATAATGTGTGACTATCTTCTGTACTTCCATGCTGCATTACTCGGTTTATCCGTTCAATTAAGCCAAAGTTAGATAATTCTGAGATTGTGGAGATAATCCAAAAAGTTCAAAAACTTAAGTAAATCAAAAATTACGCAGAAGTTAACAACTATAAATTGATTAATAATGTCTCAATTGCTTCGGAGTAAACCGGTCATCCTGATAGCAACATGATGCTGTTAATTATCGCCGAATTAATGATTTATTTGGTACAAAGGCCGAATGAAGGAGCAAGGCTAACATTACATCCGTTACCCTATGTGTTTTTGACTAACATTAATGTAAGATTTTAGTTTGATTAACTTACATTTTTGAATCAAAATTTTAGAGAATTGTGTACGTGTGGGAGTGTATATTTTTTCTTTTAAAATTATTCAATTCAAAAATTATAATTTGAAGTTCTAAAGGGTGTTCCGATCAAAATTTGGTCAAACAGTAATGTGTTTGAGTCGATCAAAGTTTTTATTAATAAGTCAAATTCTTTTTCGTTTTTCAAGTTCAGTTAATACAGAATACAGGAGAAATATTCATCTAAGCTTCCATTTTACCGAATGCGAATTGCCGGGTCTTTCGTTTAACACCTGCCATGAGATTTTGTACAGTCTCCTTGTCCACTTTATTCGCCGCAGAACGCCTTGTTTGAACTGTTTCTCGCTCACAACAGCTTTTTGAGTCTTCTTAAGGTTTCGCTTGACGATGGCTCAATATTGTTAGATTGGGCGGAGCTCTGGCGTTTTAGGAGGGTTCTTGTCCTTGGGCACCACTTGCACGTTGTTGGCACCATACCACTCCATGGCCTTTTTTCCGTAATGGCAAGATGCCAAATCCGGCCAAAATAGAACGGAACAATTGTGTCGCTTCAGGAAAAGTAGTAGACGTTTTTGTAGACACTCGCTCAGATAAATTTCCTGGTTGACGGTTCCGGTCGCAATGTAAACGTTGCTCTTCAAGCCACAGGTACAGATGGCCTGCCACACCAGATATTTCTTCGCGAACTATGACAGTTTAATGTGCTTGAAAAAATCTGCCACCATTTCCCGTCCGGTTGCCTATAAAATTTCTATCCAGGAAGCTGTTTAAAGTCTGCCTTGACGTAAGTTTCATCGTCCTGTACCACGCAATCAAACTTCGTCAACATCGTCGTGTACAACTTTCGCGATCGTGCTTTGGCCGACGTGTTATGTATATCTTCGCGATTTGGAGTCACCACTTTCTTCACTGAGAAAAAAGATTGGTAAACGCAAACATATTCTAGTTTCATTTAACCAGAATTTCACGTTGAATTGGGCACAAACATCATATTAGTTTGATTTGACTACCTACGGTAGTTAAAAAAACCAAAAATTTTGGGTTATTGTTTCGGGAACTAAGCAGTTAAGTTCAACTGAAATCCGTTTGAATTGATTATTATGTTGGTTGTTTCATTATGACAGCTACGAAAACAAACCGATTTGTTAGTTGGTTTTACCAACGCTTATGGTTTGTTTCAAACAAATTTGAGTATGATTTAAATTGAATTGCTGTTTGAAACAAACGATCGAAACGGTGGAAACAACAAACATTTCCGTTCATCTACATTTCTCTTGTAATACTTTCAATAATATTTATTTGAATAAAAGGCCAACAAACATTAGAAAAGCGCACATTTACATTTATATACCTCTCTCAGTCTAAAAGAAATCCAAAAATGTTAATGCGAGCCTTTATACTATTTTCAGTTGTTTTTTCTCTAAACAATATATCAGTTTGATTTAACCGTCGCTTTGGTTGAATCAATCTAACATTTTAATTTGTTTTGGTAATAATAAACCTCTTGCAAGATAAAAACAACAAATATGTTAGTTTAGAACAATCATAATTTTTGTTGTTTTGTGGTAATATTTTAAGGTAGAAACAACCATCCTGCTTGTTTGTTCCAAAACAGAATCGTTGGTTTAAAACAACAAAACGGATTTTTAAAACAACAATATTTTTAGTTTGGATTTCAACAAACAAGTTTGTTGTTTCAAACGGGACTGTTTTTTATCCGTGTTTTTAGTCGACAGTCCAGCTCGTTTTTTAGCTCTATCCACGGTTGAAAGCGTCACTCCCAGCTTCTTTACGACATCTCTGGCGGAGAGGTTGGGGTTCCGCTCGAAACAGCGGGCAACTCTTTTTGTCGTCGCTGTGGCCTCCGGCTTTCGTTTTCCCCCCGATTCAGCTTTCCTGGCTGTCGACAAACGTTCATCGAACACTTTTAATACGTTGGTAACAGTTGATTTAGCCACATTCAACAATTTCGCCAACTTGGCGTGAGAGTAGTTTGGATTTTCGCCATACACGTGCAAAATTTTGATGCGTTGCTTCTCTTCCTTCGGCGACATTTTGATAACTTTTTGAAGTGCTAATCTCAAAATCAAAATAAAGGCATGATGCTACACGCACACATCTTCAAAATGAGGGTAGTGCAAAAATTTTTAATGCACGATGAAAGAAAATGCGTCAAGTTTAAGTCGACCAAATTTTGATCGAAACACCCTTTAGATATCAGAATACTATTGTTTTGTAAACTGTGTTCAACATTTCCACCTCAACTTTCCCATCCATAAAATTGTAATTCAAATTAAATTATTTTATTTTTTATGTATTCGATTAAGTTTGAATAAATATATTTTATAAAATAAAAAATCTACATGAACTACATGAGCATTTAATAAAAAATTTCGATGATAGCCAGTTTGTTGGTTCGAAAATTTGCCCTGATGAGATGAAGTATTTCAGTTCACGGATAAATCCCTCCGTACGACTTATGAAATCAATACATGAGAAGAGTAAGATCTCACTATTGGTAAATAGAACCATGTTATTTTTCAAACGAGTCAGCAAATCATTTAGTCTCATATATCCCATCAGGAACGTGATGTACCTATTTCCTTTTGAACAGGGTTAGGGGTGCGTGATGGTATATAACAGAAACAGAACACAATGAAGTGAAAAAAGTTGCTTCAACTGAAGATGCTTGAATCGCCCAGAGCGTAAATGCGATGGGAAATTCCAAGTAAAAAATAACACTTCGGCTTTATTACATCCCAACAAGTTCTTAAAGCTGGTCCATAACTTACACTGCGTCTATATGGATCTGCTTGGGAAGGTTGGCATGAAGGATGGGGCTAGCGATTGTATAATCGTTAAGTTTTTCGGTCGGTGATTATCGGTATAAAATTCTCTAATGTTTGTACTCATGCTGAAGTATGAGTTGAAGATTTCATTCGGGTATGTACATGCATACATCAGTTCTTGCATTCCATCATACTTAAGCTTTAAGAGATGTCTGTTGATAATTTATGAATCAAATAATAATTTTTTTCATTTGTAGTCAATGTTTAGTATAACTGTAGAACACTTTGAAAAATAATATTTCGATACTTATTTTTAGGGTATGGGATAGGATTAGGAAAAAAAAATGAAATTGACATTATATGATGGAATGATCAGCTAATCAAAACATTTCTGCTGTGTATATTTTTTCCTGTTTTAGATGAAAATGCGTTTATTTCACTTTAAAAAGTTGTTTTATCCAGTTAAAGACTTTTATGTGTTGAATGTCGTTCATATACTTTTTTTGGCCTTATTCAGGTGACTTTCAGCAAATAAATATTAAGATAAAAGGAATGGTAAAATAAAAATAGAATCCTTACGGATCTTATAATAAATTGATCACATTCGAAAGTTATAATAATTTTCTATATTTCTGGAACGAAGGTTTCAGAATGGAATAAGGAATAATTGTACAAGACACATGAAGATTGTGCAGGCATCGGAAGGTCATTTTAGACCTTTAAGTGAAAGCCAGCAAAAAGCTTATGCGCTATAAGCAATGGAATGTTAAAAGCAAGAAGATGATTATAAATTTATGCCGGTCTACTATAGTCTCAATTTACACCCCCACTATTAAAGGGGTACAAATTAACAACGCCTTCAGAAATCAACATCTCAACCTAGGGGGAGGTTGGGGTTCTCACTGTCACGTTTTCTTCGCGGAAGATCCGTTTCAAGGTCCGACAGTCACTTTCGATTATGACTGGTTGGATGAAGCCATCGTTTGCAATTTAGTAGATGAGATGAATAATAGCTTCTTTCAACTGCTTTTAAACTGAGCATTCCATACAAAGAAGGGGAGTTAAATAACTATTACTAAGAAAACTGTGAGTGAGACGGAGTGAGTGGGTTAAGCGAAAAGTTGTTTGTTTGAGTACTATTGACCAATGTTTTTTTTCTATTCTTTTACGAATTTATTTAAAATTTATTAAAAAATAAATAGAATACATGGAAGTAGCTGAATCTACAGGCAATGACGTTTAAGAAACCGAAATATAAAATTGGTAACGGTTTGGTAACGATCCTTTCCATGTATTATTTTTAATTTATTTATTAAACTAAGCAATTGAATTTTGTTTGCATAGGCGTGTAATGCAATTACTCATGTTATTTGACGGAACACTGCAATACTGCAATTTTATTTTATTTATTTATAAAAATTTTTTGTTTGTAAAAAACAACATACTCTTAAGGCAGCTTAACGCATCAATGATCATAAGTATCGATCATTTAAACATTTGCAGCATGAGCCAATTCTCAGTGAATTTGGTGAAGGGAGTGATACACATTCCTTCATAACACGATGCCAAGCAAAGCGCTAATGATGTTTACATCAGGCCTATGAAGCGGTAATTATGTATCACTAACACCAATAAGCCTGGCAGGACTTCACAGCAGCTTTATTAACACCGTACCCCGCCCGCGTGTAGAAAGTATAGTCGAATTCAATTGGCATAAGTATTAGTACATTACTAATTATGTTTTTTTTTACTGCGTACTGCGCGCCAAATTGAAATTATAATGTTTTGAAATTGGAAATATCTTCCCAACATCATGGGTTCCCAGTACTGAACAGCAATTTCTGCTAGAACCAAAGATGTGAAGAGAAAGTATCGATAGGTGCGATAGAGCTCGGCAGAGTATGAAATTGAATAGAAGTAATTTGAAATTGAGCGTAGTGCTTTTGTTAAGCAGTATTTCGAAGCAAACGCACACACTTTTGCCACACATCCCCATGCGGGGTAGGTCAAGGCAGGAACAGATCCGCCACCTTGACTGGTGGTGATGTTGATGCGATCAAAATTAGCAGCGTAAAGCGGTGGTAAGTTTGAGCCGGAAACTGATTAAAAGAAACATGCAAACATGTTGGAAACGTCAACACGTGTGTTAGCGGTAATTTCGTTGAACTCAACTTTGTCCGTGATCGTGATCTGTGTTATGTGATCGTTGCGATTTCACAAACTTCCAAAATAGCATAGCATAGCATTTTCCCTCCATACATAATCCTGGGTTGGCTGTTGTAGAGACGATGGAAGCGCCAGTAGAGCTGCCTTGGGCGTGACAGGCTCTTCATCCATCAATCTCTTTGCACGACACCTGGCCAGGTCCTTATGCCCAGCAAGGGAAGGGAGGGAAGTGTTGATTAGATGCCTATTTAAGAAGATGCTGAGAACTCATGCTACCTTCATAGACATCTGGAGTTGGAAGTTGGATGGGATTGTACGGGAGGCTATTCTTGGCGAGAAAGCATATGTATTTTTATATGTATATAGGTCGTTGGGAGCGACGAAGCTAAGCAAGTTAATGCACTCCTTTGTTGTCCGCTATCCTGGTCTGGAACACAGGCGTTTCCTACTTGTATCCAAGCTCTTCTTGAGTGAAAGCTTGTCTGTCGGTTGGTACGTGAGCACTAACTCTTGTCCTAGCCTTTTATTGGCTTAGGTTATAGCGCCAATACTCGCTTTCTGGAAAGAAAATAAGGAAATAAGGATGCATTGACACAAAGTAAAACCCCCCCCCCCCCACGCACACATACACAAATACGTGTTTTTGAGCGTACATGGTAGACGGTTCTACGGCGGTGTGGGTGGTTTAAGGTTGCGTTTTACAGCAATGTGTTTTCAATTATGTGGTTATTGACGGGTGGGTCCTCCTTTAGCTCAGTCAGTAAAACCGTAGCAACAAAGCAACACCATGCTGGAGGTGATTGGGTTCGATTCCCGGTCTGGTCTAGGAATTTTTCGTAAAGGAAAATTTCTCGACTCCCTGGGCATAGGGTATGATTGTACTTGTCACACAATCATACTAATGCAAAAATGGTACTTGGCATCGAAAGTTCTCAGATAACAACCGTGGAAGTGCATCTAGAACACAAAGTTGAGAGCAAACAATAAGCTAATTGTGAAAGCAATAAGCTTGAAATGCTGAAGAAGAAATAACCTTCTTATTGCTTTATGTTTCATTTAAGTTTCAAACAAGTTTTTTTCATAGAATATGATAAAAAAATCATAATTTTATTTAGAGAATCGTTGATTAAGCCATTCATGATTACATTACTCAATATGTCCACCATTTTTCTATACCTTCTCAATGTATGAGTCAGTCATCGAATTCCATGCCTTGGTAATGGAAGCTTTCAGGGCGCCAACACTGGGGTGAGGTCGTTCATAGGCGTTAGCCTGAACATATGCCTATATTGAGTAAGTTAAGGATTCAAGTCCGGGCTGCTAGGAGCCGAAATGTCCTTTGGACAAAATTCCATGTTTTCCTTCAGCCACGCTTGAGTCCTTTTTGAGGTATGACACGGTGCTCCGTCCTGTTGGAAAATGACGTTTTGGTGTGCTCCAAAGTTGGCTTTTATCCATGGCAGATCGTGGTCCTTCAAAATGTTCATTTAAACCTCGGTATTAACTTTTAATCCAGCTTAGATAAATACTGGAGGCATTTTCAAGCAATTGGACGCATCTGCCCCGAAAACCATGACTCCGGATGTGTGGTTGTAAACTTGAATTTCATGTTCTCTGGAACATCCTCAATCTTCTTCGGCGAAATAAACCTGTAGATACGGGATCGATGGTGAACATTTTCTCATGGGAGAGTACGATGATGGTATGCTTCTTTTTTAATGCTGACACCAAACATTTCGAGCGCTCCAGCCGTAGTTGTTTGATTCGGTCCGTTACAAGGTGGCGCTTTACTCTTGCCCTGGACGAACATTTCAAGCCATCTTTGACCAACCGTTGCATGGTAGTTTTTGAAATATCGGCTTCCTTAGCCAATTTCCGGATCGATCTGATAGGATTTCGCTTCACTTTGTCTCTCACTGATCTGATGAACTTCGGTGTGCGAGCGGACCGTGGACGGTCATTTCCCGGCTTCCGTGGACGTGGTACATCAAGGAGTGAACGTTGGATACGGTAAACGGTAGCCAGGCGGCATCCCACAATCGTTGCAATTTGTTTTACGGGCTTTTGGGCGAGCAGCAAACTAGTCACAACTTCCTTTGTGTACATTTTTCTCAACTTTGTTACTCGCGGACCACTGTTTTGTTTACATTGTCTCAGAGTATACAGTCAGATGATTACACACACGTATTGAAACAGTAAAAATAATGTTTAAAGCTACCCAAAAGTAAGTATTGAAAACTTTCGCATTTTTTATGGGACATACTGTACTTAGATCTGGGTAGTCTGATTCTGCTATTTTATCAAATTTCATTGTGAAGTCATGGTTTTAATAGCGCATGAAATCCGATTCAAATCAACAGTCAACAATGAACAATAACATGCTGTTAGGGCCAAACACACAGTGATATAGTGGTTTTTCATTGGTATAACAAGGTTATGCATCTCTCACAAAGTGATTATCGATGTGTTACAAAATTGTAGACTAACTACAAATAAAAAACTTCAAGGAAGACCCTAATGGACTACATCAAAAGACTTAACAGCTGACGAGATTGGACAAGAGCGTCTAAATCGTTGCTAATAAATGTGTGCAGAGCCTTATGAAGAACGTTAGAGGAAAAGTTCAAGAACTTGCTTATACATGAAAAAGTCATCAAAAATCTTTCATGAACTGTTGAGAAACAATGTTGATAAACCATATGTAAGAATAAAAGTTTACATAAATAAAAATACACATGTTTTTTTAACGAACGAACAACGACATGTTGAGGTTGCTGCACCATATCTTAGAATTTGGCAGTTGGTTTAATCGAGGCACAAAAAACAAACCGTGTTTAATTTTTGGCGATTTTGGTTTTATCTTCCGCGCAGGCATGATGCATAATATGCATAATTATTATGAGTGGCAAAAAACTGATTGGATTGATGTTACATCACTTATACCCTTCAATGAGTTAGAACAATCTTCTTCCAGCCACATGTGCCGAAGAATGGTCAGAAAACGAGCCTTCGAACAGAAGGATGCTCCAATGAGTGCGAAGTGCCACGAGATGTTAACAACAGGAAGGGGACAATTACACCCTCCACATCCGAACCGCTTAAATTTGGTAGCAATTGGTCCCACTCACCCTGCGTTTTAATTAATGCGATTTGCAATGGTTGTAAAATATAAGAGATCCATTGAAATGTGATCCACAGATAAAAAGAAACATTGAATTTTCTGCGTTATCTAATGCACATAAAGGGAATGCTAGATTTGTCAGAAAATAATGGGATATTTCATGTAAAGTTAAGCCGGATAACGCCTGAATCTAGCCTGTTGTATGAAAGATTGCGAACATTGTTGTATGGCACATGAAAGATTGCAAACAATTTCGTTGATTACGCCTCCTTTGGCTTAGATTTAAACGAGGGGAAATTTTACGCTCTTGTTAAAATTCATTTTTTTTTCTGTGTCGATACAACTTACCGAAACTACAGCCTACCAAAGCATTCAGGATCCACCCTCATAATCAAGCACGAGTAGTGCATATTAAAGAATAGATGAGTGAAAAGGAACCAAACGAAATGGTGAGGTGCTTTTAGCACTGTTCATGCTTGATGCTGGATTATGTCCCCGATTCCATTGAAAATTTCCTTTACTGTGCTCGGGTGCTTGACGATGGTACATGTTCATGAACTGGGCCCTAAGCTTGTGCTCAACAGAAGAACTTCTGGTTTCTAGGTATTTGTTTTCGATCCTGCTTTCTGTTCTTGTTTTCATCGTCTATGTTGGGTCCGTGTTGGGAAGCTCCCGGGTTTTCCGAGTATTGTGAATGGAACATAGGCCCACTAAAGTACTGAACAAACTTGAATTTAGGATTGATTTCCATTAAATTATGTTTTTTCCTTGAACAGTCGAAAGTGTACGTCAAACTTGTCCGAAGGCATAGCCTTCTCCTCTCGATTTCACAAACTTCCAAAATGCCGATTAATTGTTGATGAATTCCAAAGACTAACTATTAAAACCGCATGCACACAGAGACAAATTTGATAGTCAATTTTACCATTATTGGGGGTTAGGATGACTATGGCAGTATAGTGATTCTGAACCGACTATAATCATGGTCAAAACGACCATAAAAAATAGTTGATTAAACATTTACCATAATGTAGGAATTGTCCTTGTTACCAGGATCATACCCGCATAACGAAAAACTATTTGCTATATAGTCAAAACTATATTTCGAATGTAAGATATAGTATCACATTTTATATTTTTGTTATCAAATAGTTAAATCTCATTTTCACCATACAACCTCTACATTAACACATATTGTTAATGTATGCCATATTGTCATTGAAAGGTTTTTTATTGTCTGCACTTGGTCTGGATTATATACCAACTTTTTTGCATACAGTACAGCAAAAATTTTGTTCGTGAAAATTGCCATATTTTTATGGTAACCTAACTTAACCGCCTATTCAGCATATTGTTATTTGGCCTTTTACCATCTGACATATTGTTAAAACTATATAGGAGATTGTTAGTTTATAATTGTCAACAATAAGGGTAAATGTCGTAACAATAACGGAAACGGTCGTTAACAATTAGGGAAATGGTACAGGAATGGTTTGTGATTATGCGTGTAGTCAAGAATGCCATGAACGTGGTTAATTCGTCCATTATCATGGTTATTGTAACCACTATATGCGATAGTCATCATTGTATTTGAAGTCCAAATCCGAGGCGTTTGATGCATTCGTGGAGTTCTAAGCGTACGTCGTGAAGCAGACAGGCAAGTCTATCAAGCGTTTGCGGACCGTCAACGGAACCGAGTATGTCGGTAACAAGTTTGAGCAGTTCTTGAAGGCAAACGGCATCCGTCACGAGACTTCGGTGGCCTACAATCCGCAACAAAACGGACTTGCGGAAAGGATGAACCGCACGATCGAAGAACGCGCCAGGTGTTTGCTCTTCGATGCTGGGTTGGACAAGCGGTTCTGGGCTGAAGCGACGTCAGCGGCGGTGTACCTGATAAACAGATCGCCAACAAAAGGGAAGAAGATCACGCCAATTGAAGAATTCACCGGAAACAAGCCAGATGTTTCAAACTTACGAGTTTTCGGATCAAGAGCAATGGCGTACGTCCCAAAAGTCAATCGGAAGAAATGGGATCCGAAGTCGAGGCCGTGTATCCTGGTTGGGTATGCTGACTGTTCCAAAGGTTACCGAGTGTACGACTCAGCAACGAAGCAAGTGTTCGTCGCGATGTGGTCATCCTGAGCGAGGAGAGGGAACATCCGGAACAGACTGGCGAACCAGAACGGGCCGACGAAGATAGGGACGCCGAAACGACGCCATCTCCAGTTTTGGCATCCGATGATGATGAAGAAGACGATTCCGATGCAGTTGTACTGCAGCAGTCCAGTGCGGTCCTTCCGCAATCAACTCGGAACGTTTCTTAACCTAGCACGAAGTGCAGCGCGAGGGAGCGCAAAGTACCAAGCAAGTATTCTGACTTTAAGGTAACGTACAGTATCCTTCCTCAGAATCTTGCCATTCCACAGGACCATCATGGCCAGGCGAGGCCAGCGACGTTCATCACTGCGCTCCCGTCACACGAAAAGGAAGAAGCTGTTGGACCGCAACACGATTCTGGGCATAGTGACTGGGAGAGCCCAGTCAGAGGCAAGTCGAGCAATAATTCGATTGGCAGCGGTGTGCTTCCGCCATCCTCTACTCCACAGATTACTGGCTAACCCGAGACGCTTCAGCAGGCATTGGAACGACCGGACCGTGATGACTGGATCGGCACAATGGAGTCCGAGCATCGGTCTTTGTGCGACAACGACACGTGGGAACTCGTCGATCTACCGGTGGGACGGAGAGCACTCAAAAACAAGTGGGTTTATGCGCTGAAGACGGGTACGGATGGATCCATCGAACGACACAAGGCCCGACTGGTGATAAAAGGGTATTCGCAAGTCAAAGGCGAGGATTATGACGCAACGTATTCTCCGGTGGTGCGGTACGCAACCGTGCGGTACCTCTTGGCGATGGCGGCCAAACACGATCTCCTGGTGCGCCAAATGTGCGAACTTCATGGAGAGGAGATCTACATTTAACAACTGGAAGGGTTCCGGGACGCGCGGGCACCGAAGAAGGTGTGCCGACTCAAGAAGGCCCTGTACGGGCTGAAGCAGGCAAGCCGAATCTGGAACCAGAAAGTGAATCGGAAGCTCAAGACGATGGGATTCCTGCGATCCAACTACGACTCCTGCGTGTACTTCCGGTTCGGCGGCAGGAAGGTTATTAACGTTTCCGTATATGTGGATGACTTCCTGCTGTTTTCCAACGATCAAGCCCTGGTGGACGAAGTCAAGCATCAACTGTCTGCTGAGTTTCAGATGAAGGACCTGGGGGACATCAAGCAGATTTTGTGACTGCGGGTCAGCCGATCCGATGGCATGGTAGCCATAGACCAAGAGCATTACATCGACAAACTCTTGCAGCGATTCCGAATGGAGGGATCCAATTCCGTGTCGACACCCCTGGACGTGAACCAAAAGTTGACGAAAGCGATGCAGCCAGAATCTGCGGAAGAGAAGGAGAAGATGAGAGGTACTCCGTTCAAGAAACTCGTTGGTGGTTTTCAGTTTGTGGCACAGTGCACCCGGCCAGATATTTGCCACGCGGTGAGTGTCGTCAGCAGCTTCAGCCACGAACCGGGATCTGCCCACTGAAGTGAATTCTACGATACCTAAAGGGGACGAAGGACTACAAGCTGACCTATTGGGCCGATTCCAAGCAGGACTTCCAAGGATACAGCGATGCGGATCGGGTGAACGACGTTGAAACTCGGCGTTCCATTACTGGCTACGTGTTCCTGCAGAGTGGAGGTGCTATCTCTTGGAGCTCGAAGAGGGAGTCTACCGTAGCACTGTCCACTACCGAAGCCGAATATATGGCACTCTCTTCTGCCACCCAGGAAGCGGCATGGTGGAAGGGATTCCTGCAAGAGCTCCACGGTGGCAAAATTTCCGTTCTGATCAACTGCGACAACAAGAGCGCAATCAGTCTTGCGGAGAAAGATGTAGGCTACTCTTCCAGAAGTAAGCACATCGATATAAGGCACCATTATGTACGAGAACAAATTGAAGCCAAGACCATCTCCGTGAGTCATGTTCCATCGGATCTCCAGGCAGCAGATATTTTCACGAAACCGATTCCAAACTCGAAGCTGCTTGAAGATATGAAAACGTTGGGCATTCAGAAACTACCGCTTAAGGGGGGATGTTAGATTATAGTAAGCGTTGCATCTGAATACTGATTATAGTAAGCTTTGTTTTTCAAATAAACATTCATTCGTTACTTGCACTCTAACTTGAGCAGACGTTTCTATCAGATTCTCAATAAACTTCAGAAAGAATTGTGATTATCTACGGAGATGATTTCGAGGTGTTAGATGAGTTTGTGAACCGCGGATCATTGATGACGTCGGACTGCAGCAGACAAATTCATAGACGCATAATAGCCAGAATTCATGCTTACTGTGGACTTCACAAGACCCTAAGGTCTGGTAAACTTCACTCTCGTACTAAGTGTACCATGTACAAGACGCAGATGAGACCGGAAGTTCTCTACGGATACGAAATGTGGACAATGTTTGAGGAGGACCGGCAACCACTTGGAGTTTTTGAACAACGTGTTTTAGGACCATTTTTTGCTGTGTATGTGAAAACGGCGTATAGACTAGAAGAATGAACCAACCAAGATAGATGTGAGACGTTCAGAATTGACTACTGCTCCTATTTTGTCTTAATTGGACCGGATTTCATTATGTGACAAAACTAATCTCAAATACAGCAGGTGTGGTACATACACTCAGTAGCAAAAAAAAAGCCGAGCAAAATTTTGCTTCCAAAAAACGCCATGTTCAACCTTCTGTAACTTTGTCAATTATCAATATATTTGACTGAAAATTTGACATCTTTATAACCAATGTATAGACCTTATTTGACCGAAACTTTATGTTGATAGAGTTTATAAATTTGAAGTTTTTATACCATGTATCGCTCAAGCGACACGTTCGGACGTGTTTTTTGCTCGCTCTCCGAAAACTTTTCGGTTTTATTTCGTTCGCTCCTACGTTATTTTGTGCATGGTGCACGGTAGCCCTGCTGCTCGCTCCTAGAGGATGGAGATAGAAGAGACGCCGCCCGATCTGGCTGGCACGACCGCAAGAAAAGGCAAGCGGAAGAAGCCCGACGTCGACGCCGACGTGAATCAGCAGCTGCTGAGTAGCAACGCCTTTAGCGCGCTTGCCAGCGAATCCCAACCGATTGTATCCACACCGGAAAGTAATCGGACACCCAAGCAACCGCCCCTGGTGGTGAAAAACGTCGATTTCGCGACGCTGGCCACGAAAATGGAGCCCTGCAAGGCTCATCTTACGTATAAAATCACCAGGTTTGGCACAAGGATCCACTGCTCCACCACCGACGACTACAATAAAGTGCGCAAGTATCTCGATGATCTGGGATTCGAGTACTACACGCATGACAAGCCATCCGATCGGCCCTACCGGGTGGTTCTACGAGGTCTACCATTGGTAGCACCCGAAATTCTCATCAATCGTCTGAAGGAGGAACACGACCTGGATGCTAAAGCGGTGCATGTCATCCGACGGAAGGGTGAATTCGCAACCCTAGATGAGGCGTTCTATTAGGTACACTTCGCCAAAGCATACACGAACCTTACCAAACTGCGCCAGGTCAGGCAGGTTGGACAGATCCTGGTACGTTGGGAGGCGTACCAAAATAAGCGCGTGGATGTTACGCAGTGTATGCGTTGCCTGTACCACGGTCACGGCACCCGAAACTGTCACCTTAGGACAAGGTGCAACAAGTACGGTGGAACCCACGACACTGAAAAGTGCCCGTCGAAAGATTCTCCAGCCAAACGGTGCGCCAACTGTGGCGGTGCCCACCCAGCTACGGACCGTAGCTGCCCGAAACGAGCCGAGTTTCTTCGAATTCGACAACAATCCTCTCCCAACCAGAAAGGCCGAAAGCAATCCAGCAAGACCCCACCAGTCCCTGTCCTGAGTGATGCAAACTACCCTGCGCTGCCGAACAGTTCGGCACCTGCCGGAATTCCAAGATTCGTGGCACCACAGTCCACCCCCGGGATAAACCAACAAAGGCGTACCGACCCTCGAATCAGAGGTGGTTTGGCCGCTACTCCAACCGACTCCCCTTCCGAGGAGAATAATGATGCGCTCTACAGCTCAGCCGAACTGTGGACCATCTTTACGGAATTCCGTGGAAGACTTCTGCGGAGCAGGACAAAATCGGACCAGTTGGAGGTCCTAGGATACATGGTATGTAAATATGGGGTCAATTGAGCCCCACACCATCCGCACCTTGCCCAGCATAAAATTGACGTGGGAGTGATTTCGGAGACCCAGCTAAACCCGAAATGGAACTTTTCGCTCCCGGAACACACGCCGCTGACGATGAGACGGGATTATCATCGGGTCAACTGGGTGGCTTTCAGTCGCCTGGTAGACTCTCGTCTTCCCGAAAACCCGGACGTATCCACCGTCAAAGCCATCGACCACCAACTGGGTGTATTTGAGGATGCCGTACACGCCGCAGAGGAAGCCTGCATCCGCTGGGTACCGGTGTGGCGGCAATACACCACGATTGACCCCTACACTCGACAGCTTATCCAGCAGCGAAACACAGTCCGCCGGCAATTTCAACGAACCGGATGCCTGATGAAGAAGGAAGAGCTCTCCATACTCACCCACCTTATTGGGGATCGAACGGCGAGCATCAGAAACAATCAGTTCGCCAACTGCATCGCCCAAATGAGCGACAACTCCCGGCCATTCTGGAAGATGGTGAAAGTTCTGAAGTAGAGGCCCAAAGCAGTCCCACCACTGAAGGACAACACCGGTGGCATTCTGGTATACCCGGCGGAGAAGGCCAACGCCATCGCCAGCAAGCTCGTCGAAGCGCACAACCTCGGTGCCAGCATGGTGCGCCCCCACGAAGCTACAGTCCAACGAACCATCCGCCGACTCGATGAGCAAGTCGAAGTCGCTCCATTCGTCGGCATCGTGACGGAGAACGAAGTTCGTGCTGCAGTGAAGCGCGGCAAAAATATGAAGGCCCCCGGCAATGACGGCATTTTCAACCTGGTGCTGAAGAAGCTTTCCGGTAAGACGCTCCGCTTCCTGGCGGGAATTTTCAACAGATGCTTCCAGTTGGACCATTTTCCGACGACGTGGAAGGTAGGGAAAGTTATCCCTATCCTGAAACCTGGAAAGGACCCGACTAAAGGGTGTCCACGATGAAATTGCCACACACAAAATTGATTCGCAAAATTCGAGTTTTCATCCGATTGCCATCAAATTTTCAGGGATTGAGAAATAACTATTAAACTTCATTTTACCATTTTACTCGTATTTTATTTACAGTCCATACGCAAATGCCCGCACCTTGGCCTTAACCCCGGCCATAAGATTCTGCACAACCTGTGAATCAACCGTTTTTTGCATGTAAACCCATACTTTATTCAGTTCCTCGACTGTCTTCACTACCTTAGGTCGTTTAAGAAGGTGCTGCTTCATAATCGCCCAGTACTTCTCGATGGGGCGGAGCTCCGGAGTGCTGGGAGGGTTGAACATTTTCGGCACGAAATTGACCTTATTGTCCGCATACCACTTCAGCACGTCCTTGGAGTAGTGGCATGAGGCCAAATCCGGCCAGCAGATTGTTGGGACGTTGTGGGCCTTCAGGAGAGGAAGCAGCCGCTTCTGGAGGCACTCTTTTATGTACACCTGTCCGTTCATCGTGTCCTAGGTCACGAAAGGTGCACTGCGCTTCCCGCACGTGCAGATGGCTTGCCAAACCAGGAATTTCTTCGCAAATTTGGACATCTTCTGAGTGTGGACATGCTCCGGAACGCTGAACTTATCCTTGGCCGTGAAAAACAGGTTGCCGGGGATCTGTTTGAAGTCGGCCTTCACATATGTTTCGTCGTCCATGATGCAGCATTCAACTTTCGTCAGCATGTTGAGGTACAACTTCCTGGCACGGGTTTTGGCGGACTTGTTCTGCTTCTCGTCGCGATTAGGGGCCTTTTGTACCTTGAACGCTCAGCCTTAGTTTTGGCCTTCTGGACAAAACTTCGGCTTAGGTGCAGCTTCTTAGCCACATCCCGAACGGAGGCGTTCGGATTTCGGTTGAAGACCCCAACTACGCGGTTGTGATTTTTGGTGTTGTACGGAATACTTTTTCCTTCACTTCTGGGCTTCCGATCGGTGGTCAACCGTTCCTCGAACCGCTTAATCACTCGCGACACCGTGAAATTCGCGATTCCCAACGTTTTAGCGATGGAACGATGCGAGAGATCCTTGTTCTCGTGATGAATGCGCAAGATTTTATCACGCACGAGCTGTTCTTTCGACTCCATTTCCGCGAGTTTTGATCACAGGACTTTAAAACTTGCAGGATGTAAATAATGCACTATGAACTAAATCCACCCAAATTTTGATTAAATTCTACCCAACGGTTAAAAAGTTAGAGCAATTTCATAGTGTGGCAATTTCATCGTGGGCACCCTTTACACCGACCAGCTACCGCCCTATCACGCTGCTGTCAGCGGTCAGCAAGATATTTGAGCGGCTCATTCTACAGCGTCTGATGGTGCACATCGAGGAGCAGCAAATCATCATCCACCGAAACAAGGCGCTATCGACAAATACGGCGATGGTCCTGCTGGACATGGAGAAGACATTCGATAACGTGTGGCACGACGGCCTGATCCACAAGCTGATGCAAGCGAACTTCCCGGACTACCTGATAGAGATGGTAAGAAACTACCTAAAGAACCGTTCGTTCAGTATCCACATTCCAGGTGCGGCTTCCGATCTTCAATCGATCCCAGCCGGTGTGCCCCAAGGTAGCCTTTTGGGCCCAATACTGTACAACCTGTACACATCAGACGTACCACACCTTCCTGCTGGCTGCATCCTGGCGCTGTACGCGGACGACAGCGCAATCATGGCCAACGGATGAATACCAAACAATTACAGATCCCGATTGCAACGAGGGGTAACCGCATACGTATCGTACCTCAGCAGCTGGAAAATCAAGGTCAACGAAGCCAAAAGTCAAGCCATCCTGTTCCGACATCGACCATCACCAAAGCTGCTACCACCTGCTGACTGCTTCATCCGAGTCAACGGTCAACCGGTCGAGTGGTCGAATGAGGTAACCTACCTTGGCGTCACCATCGACAACAAGCAGCTGTACCGTACCCACACCGATAATCTAAAAAACAGGTGCATCGGGCTATTGAAGTCGCTGTATCCGCTGATTTCCCGACGATCCTGGTTGTCACGGCGGAACAAATTGGCAGTACACAACGCGATCTTCGCCCCGGTGGTCACGGCTGATTTCCCGACGATCCCGGTTGTCACGGCGGAACAAATTGGCAGTACACAACGCGATCATCGCCCCGGTGGTCAACTACGCTATGCCTGTGTGGGGTACGTGTGCCGAGACCCACAAGAAGAAGCTGCAAGTGGTCCAAAATCGGCTGCTGAGGACAATCTTGGATGCCCCGTACGATACAAGGATACGTGACCTTCATCGCGCCGCAGAGTTCAAAACTATCCAGACCCGTATCGACGAGTCAATCGAGAGTTTCATCACGAGTGCTGCGGCCTCCGAGAACCCGCTCATCCGAGCGCTGGTAAATAAGGTTATCAAATTATAGGTTAAGTAGGTTATAAAATTAAAACACAATTCTGATAGTTACATCTAAAGAAAAACAAATAAGAAAACATAGATTTACGCACATTACAATGTAGAATTCAACATCAAAGGATGAAAAGCTTTTGCTGAAACACTTAAAAACATGACATGTAAGAAACACAAAAGACAAAATAAAATTAGATTAAATCGGTAAAAAAAAAAAAAAATTAAATCATGCACATCATTAGTTTCATTCGACCATCGCCCAGCGATAACATCAGCAGCAGTAAGCAATTTGTTAAATAGAAAAACAGAAGAGAATTAAATTAAGTTATTGCTAGTGTAGCCCAACGGTGTTCATTATTTGTCGATTCCCGTCCCTGGCAAGGAGCAACCCCCCAGCTCTTTTCAGAGCTCATAAAGAAGTGTATAGATTGACGCTTGCCTCCTCCGCCCACACTACCGAATACAGTCCACTCCGCTGCAAAAAGTGCCCTCCGAGATCGAACAAAGGTGGTCAAATCCAGTTTGCCTCCACCTGAAAAAAAAACATAAAAAAACTCTTTTTTTACCTATTCTAACATTCTTCATGTTCAGCCCTGACATTAAATTCCTCTTTCACTTCCTTTTCTAGCTCTTCAGTCACACATTTCTCCAGGTCAACCGTTGGTTCTATATTGCACAGCTTCCAAAAATATATACCTAAAACTACAAGACTATTATTAGACTACTATTAGAATTAAAGGGCTACAAAAGCTGTTACAATCTTCGTTTTGCCATTCAACATCATAGTCAAATTGATGAAACCCTTGACTTCAAATGCAATTACTCCAGCTGTGGTCAGCTCTGCATAGTTTGCTGCAGCCTTAGTTTTATGTCACGTAACAGTTTACCACTTCAAAATCATGAAACCATAATATGCGCCCCACGATTCAATAGACAAATGCATGAATTTTCATTTTTTTTTGTCTATCCTTACAATAAGTTCTGCAATTTCTGGTTTGAAAGGAACGAACATGTTTAGAGACTTTTATAATCTGCATTAATATACACGTATCTCATTTTCTCCGTAGCTCTACAAAGCTTTGTTTCAATTTCCGTCGCTCTTAGGGGTACTAGACCTTCTACTGCGGGTATTTTTCAGGGTAAATTAAGGATCATCCTTTAATATTTCGCTATTTTATTCTACTTCTTCATCGCTCCTGAGTGTGCAGGCTAGTGGAAACTTAACTAGCTCAGATTGCTGTGCATCTCTCCAGAGTGCTTCCCTAACACCTTTGTTTTCTTACCATTTCGCAAGAAACACTCGTTCAACAGACCAAAGGCTATTCGTTCCAACCCATCAGTGTTAAATACTTTCTTCAACCGCATCAACCAAAAGTACGAATGAACTAAATGCGTTTCTAACTGATCAAACTCTGCCTTCTTTGCTTCTCTGCTCACTAAGGAATCTCTAATCTTAGTTATCCTCTATTATAACTGTAGTGACTTCTTATCACGGGTTTATTTGACTATACATCAGGAAACGAAACTGTTTGACTCCCGTTTATCTTAAATTGCACCTCAGAATACTCTTTGTTTTATATGCCTAGGTTTACTTCCAAAAATACAAATTTAAATTCTACAAGCTCGTACAATTTTAAGTCATCACTACAACCTATATTATGTTACATATAGAGTATCTTTATATCAACATCTATGCATCTAGTTTTCACTGGAAATAATGGCAAAAGCATGTAAAATAAGGCAATTCAATACAAATTCCATACAATTTAACAATTCAAAAAATCGTCCAGGTGGTGGAGTCGTCTTCCTGGCGTCGGTGATTGTCACCATGTGAGGAAATAGGTCGAGGTAAAATAAAATTAAAAAAAAAAACAATTCAAAATAAACAAACTTTTCAACAACCAATTCAAAATTTACAAAAAGTAATAATAATAAAATGAAAAAAGGAATAAATACGTTGAAGTCGCCCTTACTTAAGGGCTATTCTAAACGATGCCGTATACAATTTGGTACGATTCAGTTGAAAGGCAGGTACATAGTGTACATTTCGGATTTCATTTGTCTAGTGGCAAATTGAGCCAACAAATTTACATGACAAATAAAATAAAATTTATGTACATGTTCCACCTCATTTTCCTCAAACACTCACTTTACTATCTTCTAGTCAACTTCCTAGATTTTCAGCTGAAATAGACTGTAGACTATAGATTGTTTCCCAAGCAACACAAAACTTCCGTTATTGGTTGCATCAACTTGAATGTGACTGAATTAAAGTTATTTTATTTTAACCGATTTGCAACAAATGTGCTGCTAGGGAGCTTGATTGATGATATTAAACACGATAATCTCACGACACTTATATTAACTGAGAGTTTTCATGTGAAGTGTAAGTCAACTTATAAACGACCCTGTTTTATTAACTTCCCGACTACTTAATATAGCATGTTCTAGCGTAATCAGTCAAAACTTAGTTTCATAAGCTTTTAAAAGGCTACATCATTAAGAAATGGGGAACTTTCTAATGCGTGTATTTCTTAAACTTTTCTTTCAATCTAAAAACTTTTTAAGAATGAAACAAAAGTAATATTATTTTATTTCATAAACATAACTGAAAAAAAATCATCGTTATTTCGATGAAATTCTCGCACTTTTCTGTTGCTGCCGCACATCAGCCGGTGCACACCTAATTCAGTCATGGTTTTGGCTAGCTGATTCCTCCAATTCTACAGCTGGCAAATGTCAAAGGTGACTGTTGCCTTCATCTTCCGCTTAATCATCGCCCAATACTTCTCTATTGGACGGAACTGTGGACAATTTGGTTGATTCAGTTCTTTTGGGATGAACTGGACCCCGTTGTATCATTGTTGCGATTCCTTGCCTTAATGGCAGCCAGATCTGGCCAAAACGTAACTGGACCATCATGGGACATAGTGAAGGTTAAAATCCGATTTTTGATGCACTTCCTTTTGTTCATTGTTTTATCCGTCACAAAAACCCCGGTGCCTTGCAAAATGATGATTTTTTTTCGCGACATTATCTGCAAAACTAAACTTGAATCTGCCAGAAACCTTTCCGCGAGCAGGAGCCTTGTATAACTAGAGCCTTGAGATTTGTTTGAAATTGCTTTAACATATGTCTCATCATCGACCAAGAGACATCTATCGAATTTCTTCAGAGCTTGGACATACAACTTACGGGCCCGAGTTCTGGCCACTGTTTGCTGTTTGAGGCTTCGGTTGGGTTGTTTACTTGATCGGTAGCAACTCTCTCGGAGACGGATTTACCGCACAGTACAACGGGCGGCATTTAGTTTGAAATGACCAGACGAGCAATGGTTTGACTGCGACGCTTGATTTGCACTTTGCGGGCAGGTGTTAAAGTTTCCTTGCACCTTTTAATCACTCGCGCCAGAGTACTCTTAGGATAATCCAGCAGTTTTTCAAGCTCCCGAATTGACGCAGATTGATTTTGCAGGTAACTATGCACAGTTATTTTTATTTTATTTTTCTGCATGATGAACATCTTGGAACCGCGCTAGGATTTCCGTCTGGTGGTTTGTTAAAAACAGGGTTAGCAAACACACTATAGACTGTCGGAAAATAATTAGACCTTCGCTGATCTCGATCTGACGATTTCCAAAAAGGAAGGCATAATTTTCCTCCATGACTTGGGCCAGATAACCACGATTCCCTCATCCAGCCTACAGTTCGTCTGGCACCTTGTATTCCCCCTTACCCTTTGTTTTTAAATGTATGTATGTAATGTACCGGAAAGAATATAATATATGTATTTACAAAATATAACTATATAAATATATATAATAAAACTAAAATAAAAAAAATTAAAAGTGGAATTTTTCGATAGCTCTTGTTCATCTGGACCCATAAATGATTCCTTATATCTGTGAAATAAGAAATGAATGATTGTAAACTGTTAGGTTTTGAATTAATATATATGTTTGATGAAGAAGGAAAGAGCTTTTTTTAAGTAGAATTTTTCGAATATGATTCTTTTTAAAAAAAAATATATATATATAACCTTCCTATCTTTTCAAGTACATAACGTAGGTTAGATGAGCTATAACTGACAAGAATGCATAAATGCGAAGCTGAAAATGACTTATAAAAAAGCATATAAAATGTAGTGAATGGATGTTATAATATAAAATGATAATAATTTCATTTGTATTTACATGTCTGCAGATTGTGGTCCTGCTGCAATTGTATACGGACCCGCGCATCCACCATGAACCTGAAAGCTTAGATAATGTAACATAGTCACGAGAAAAAAAATGAATTAAAATTATTTAACAAAACTTGGGATATCCATGGATGATCTGGAATTGTACAGCATATAAAGAATAATGAACCTAAAATTTCGATGTGCTGCTCTGCTAATAAATGTGATATAATCATAATGGAACTGACTCTTAGCTTCGGGTCTTGATCCCTACTGAGCCCTTGCGGCACGTCAAGCACAAGGGAGAAATTATACGATTGGACACTTTGGCAAAAAAGCCCTTAAATATGTTAGAAGTGTGGAAGTGCTGGAATTGGAATACTTATTATGATTCTATTTATCACAACACCTTACCGTGTTTCTCTCTGAGGTTGTTAATTAAATGACGACGAGAGAAATATTACCGTTAAAATTAGAAGTTGTGTTTTTCAAAACCTCTAATTTGAAAATTGATTTCTGTCACATATAGACTTTAGGAAGTGTAAACAGAAATTTTAACATCGCTAGAACTGTTCCGTACAACTGGTGGTATATGAGCACGATCAAGCGCGCACTCGTTTACCAGTCAAGGGAGTACCCTTCCCCTCCCTTGCCTAAAAGATTGTCTACTCCGCTCAAATTTAAATTGTCTCTATTCAATTTCACAGCCTGCCGTACTCTAACGGAACTATCAATACTTTCTCCTCATATCTTTGGTTCTAGCAGAAATTGCTGTCCACTCCTAGGGCCTTATGAGTATGATAAGATATTCCCATGTCAAAACTTATTATTATGTTACTCCAGACTGAAGACCTAACAAACACATGAAAATAAATAGTGAGTCAACAATTATTGCGACACTCTAGATTGATTGGTAAATTGGTTATCGAGATGCAACCAAATTTTTGCAGTAGTTCAGCATTTGTGTTTATTTCAGCTTATATGTTGGTTAAATTTTAGTAAGAATTTAAGAAAATTGCTTGACATTTGCAAAGCAATTCATTGAAGCACCTCGCTGTTTTGAATAGGCAAATCACACTTCTTTCATTACCTATGGATTTGAACTATTTTTATTCAAATCGAACGTGAGCACAACACAGCAAACACTCCGATAAAGTTCTCTGCAATATCCATTCACTAAATATCGACATTTGCATCTTCGATATATCAAGGTGGAATTGTTAATATGACAAACAAAAATAGCACACGCTTAGGTCTTGTGAATATGCATATGTCATGCTATTTACTTATTTTGCTTCAGATCATCCCACCTTCATAGCAGAAGCTGAGACAGTAAATAATACATAAAAAGGGTACAGGCAAAGGTGTTTGATTAATGTTTTTCGGGTGATATTCATTTTTCATCCAGTCTTAGTACCTGCCTAGTTGGAACTCTCGAGTGAGAGTTGCACATACCATACCATTGTAGTAGATTATGAAAAAAAAAATTGATTTGATCAGAACCTCAAATGCCTAGATGGTGATTTTTTAGGAAAAGTTCATGACTAAATGTGAGCTCTTTAAATCTGTATTCAATGCTAAACTTCCCATTGTACAGAAAATTTGAAGCCGATAAAATGCATGATCACGCTTAAACTAAGACAATAACGATAAAAACACTGGAGATTTAACAGAAAACCATGGGAACATTTGAAAGACAATAAACAAATGATTCAGTTTATACGAACATAGCCAGACAAACCTCTCTGAAGCTAATGACATCAGAACTACATTTTTAGCGTTGGTTTTAATATGTATTTTGAATGCTGTTGAATGACTGATAAATAGAATTATTATATTTTCAGTAAATTTTTCCTTTTTGTGCAAAATAAAAAAAAATGCACGTTGACTTTTGCAACAGGAAGTAAAAAACGTATAATTTAGTACTCTTCACAACTCAAGTGCATTGCATAATATGAAGGCTAGATCATTAATAAATGAGGCACTTCATTTCAGAGATAGCGGTGCTTAAAATGCTCGGATATGCAAGTTTTCCACAACGTTTTGTTGGTTGTAAACAGTTCTGCTCGGTCTATGTTTTTCATAGTTTAAAACTAACGTGGTTCCAAGATATTCATCATGCAGGAAAACAAAAGAAAAATACTTGTGAACAACCACCTGCAAAATCCAACTGCGTTAACTCCGAAGCAGGCGAAACTGCTGGATTATCCTAAAAGTAATGTGGCGCGAGTGATAAGAAAAATACAAGGCAACTTCAATAACTGCCCGCAAAGTTCAAATCAAGCGTCGAAGAGAAACCGTTAATCGTCTATCACTTGATTTGAAGGTCTTTCAAAAATCAAGGCTGATCACAACATCTCGGATTATGATTTTGCGAAAAAAACTGAATTCCGACTGTTGTACTGTGCGGCGAATACGTCTCTGAGAAAGTTTAAAAATGCACAACATCTCGGATTATGATTTTGCGAAAAAAACTGAATTCCGACTGTTGTACTGTGCGGCGAATACGTCTCTGAGAAAGTTTAAAAATGCCGAGCAATTAAACAACCCAACCGAAGCCTCAAACAACACACAGTTGCCAGAATTCGGGATTGTAAGTTCCACGACCAAGCTCTGTCGAAACTCGATGAATGCCTCTTGATCGATGATGAAACATATGCTAAAGCAGTTTTCAAACAAATCCCGGGGATCAAGTTCTACAAGGTTCTTGCTTGCGGCAAGGTTCCTGTCAGATTCAAGTTTATTATCGCAGATAAGTTAACGGAAAACATCATGATTTGGCAAGGCATCTGAAAACCAGAGTTTTTGTGACGGATAAAACAATGAATTCGGAAGTGTACAGAAGGGAGTGCCTCAACAATCGGATTTTACCCTTCATTAAGTCAAATGATGGTCCACTTACGTTTTGGTCAGATCTAGCCAGCTGCCATTACAGCAAGAAAGTGCTACAATGGTACAATGATAATAGCGTCCAGTTCATCCCAAAAGAGCTGAATCCACCAAATTGTCCAAAGTTCCTTCCAATAGAGAAGTATTGGGCGGAAACTGAAGATGAAGAGAACAGTCACCAGTGACATTGGCAAGATGAAGAATTTGTGGCATCAGCTAGCCAAAACTATGCATGAAGAAAGTGTACGCCGGCTGATGAGCGGCATCAACAGAAATGTGGTAGAATTTCATCGAAATAACGATGAATGATTTGTTTCAGTTATGTTTATAAAATAAAATAATATTACCTCTACCTTATTCTTAGAAAGTTTTTAGATTGAAAGAAAAGTTTTAGAAGTACCCGCATTTGAAAGTTCCCCATTTCATAATGATCTACCCATTAGCACATTATGGCACTGATTATTCAGTTAGAAAAAGTAAGCAGAATAGTAATTTCCTCTAACGACCAATATTCCGAATGAGCACTACCTCGAATGGCCATTACCTCGAATTACACTAACTCTAATGGCCACTACCCTGAATTCCACTTTTTAGCTTCTGCTGAAATAGTTACAAAAGATAATTAGATGATGTGCAATAAGTGTCAAATCAGTGAGGGACAGAGTAGCTTAAGAATTTGTGTTCATTCATTTTACATTGATGTACATATCTTGATGTCAATCAATGCATAATTAAAGCAATTAATATTAATTAATCTCATTCTTTTGCGATTCATTCTAAATTAAATTCAAAGTATTGAAGAGCGAGAAACTTGGTTTATTATATTTGTATTTGTTTGTATATGTTGAGACCAACCTTTTTACATTCAAACTGCATTTCATTAAGCGTAGGGGGAGGTTCCTCATCGAATCTTCCAGTCCACCCCTAAGCATCTTGTTATGAAGTACCACTGATTGCCTGAGGATCTGCCAAAGTTGGAATACGTGTGCATTAAGTTAGTTCAAATTATAACACTCCGCTCACTGTATCACATAACATAGCGTTTAGTTGAGGGAATTGGAGATAATGAAATCATTGATAATATGACCACATCTCCCCTGGTTGGTTCGAAATAGACGTGCTTGGAAATCAATAGAAGCATAAAGTGGCCAGAAGGCACGATATGCTCCTTGGGAAGCTAATTTCACGAAATATTACAACTGGTCTTCTTGCTTGTTGCAGATATTAGTTCCAATAGTAAAATAGAATGTAATTGTACACATTGAACGTTTACGAAAAACAAAGACTCTGATTCAAGCATCGGCTGTGAACGGTTGTGTCAGTGCTTTGTTGCGCACTATTTTGTTATCGGGAATAGCGTGTTTTCTATTCCTTTGATGATCAAGTGAGTAAGAGTAAGAGAACAATGAAACTTCTGCTAGGTGAGATATGACGGTAATTAAAAGAATGAACAACAACGCTGCTTCCCGATGAGCTGAGGTGGTTCGCCGGGTGTAGTGAACCGGTTGTGGGGATAATAATTAATTGTGATTCATATTATTCATTCACTGGCCACCGTATCTTGGAATAAGTAAACCACTATTCTATTCTGTGAGTGGCACTGACTGAATCCTTATTGTTGGTATAAATTGATCGAAACTGGCCCTCAAGCGTTAATATATATAACCTTGTTTTCCTAATGAAAAATCACCATCACATTTTTTGAGTAGTCCAAATAGCATCCGTCCTGTTGGTATAAATCGGTTCGAATCGGAAGTCGTTACTAATATTTAAATATTTTACTAGACAGCTTATCGTTTACCAAAGCGAACCCTGCTTTCACCCAGCAATCAGTCGGGGCTGGTACCGGTATGGCCTTAGTTAGAGATAACCTGTTCTTACACATTGAGGATGTATGTTAGTTCCATGCATCATTTGTTGGTTCTCTGTATAATGACAGCTGATTTGGCAATATCGAAGGAGCTTCAGTGGGTGGATAGTCATGAAGAAAATTAATATATTTTTTGCACATCGGTCCCTAGCTCGGTCCCAAGCTTAATGATTCGCCCCTAATAACGTAACTCACACTATCAAATCTTCTGTCAAAATAACATAGCGAATCAAAATAAAAACAAAGATACTAGTACCGAAAGGTACCGAAAAGCGCAAGACTGTATGGCAAGGTGCAGACTGCAAGGTGTACTTCGGACCTAGAGGTTCTACAACAGTGAACCAATTTCAAAACGCTAGTTTCATATTGAATGTTGGTAGCTTCCTCGGGTGGTCAATCATGCTCATGCTCATGCTCAAACTGCATATGATTTAACGTAGGATGAATATAAGAACAACGCCATATTAATGTAGGAAACTTTAACCTATGTTCATCAGATCTAATGCAATTCTGGTTAAAAAATTTATATTTATCTTCTGAATTGTGGATCACGACAATTTCGTAGATTTTGGCTTCACAATCAAATTGGCTTCCTGAATATTACTGTCACTGTTCCTTAACTTTTTTTTTTGAATTATTGGAGGTGTTATTGGAAACTGATACAAAATGGAAAAGTCGGAGTTAGCTAAAACAGAACCACGTGTCGAGAAGGATTTAAAGCCAATTTGGTGTCTCCTTAGAGAACGCTACAGCTTTCATCACTAGGTATTAATTTACACAACTTGCCAAATTCATGGCAGACTACAGAGTTGTAACATGGAACAAGGGTGTTATAAAATGTATCAACAAGGAAAACGTTATCAATAAAGCTTTGTATCATGTAACAAATCTATAGTCTGAGCAAAGCATTAAAGCGAGTAGGAAAATAATCTTGTACCTTAACCATCGGAGTGAACCAATTTAATGCGATAATTAGTTAACTCTATTTGTTTTATTATTATTATTATTGATAATATTGTATGTTAAATTTTTATCGAACTTAAAGATTTCATGTGATTCTATTAAGGAGATAGGCATTTTTTCTGCTGCTCGTATTTTTGTGTGGTATGAAGTAACATCGATGACCCTTATTTTCCTAAAAAACTTCCGAAATATGCCCATTTCCGTAAAACTGGTTCCGGATACTATGGTCAATCATGTATATCCTTCCAATCATGTATATATCACCAAAACATCAAGATTTTTCATGGAGGTGCTTCAGGGAGCATATTCAGGACGATCAGTTGCCCTGAACACTCTGTAGTAGGTTCCAGGTGCCCCGGGGGAAGTGGCCAATTTGGAAAATGTCCGGAACCATATCAATATGGGTATCAAACTTCAAGATGGCCATCATCAATGGTGCCGTGTTCAATTTTCATTACAGTTTGCAGAATCATGGCCCAATACAAGGAGGGAAAAACATCACCAGGAAAAAGCGTAGGACGAAAACGGAAGCTGGATGACCGACAACAACGGTCATTGCGGTGGATCGTCAAATCAGACCGTCGGATTTCTGCTGTAAAAGCAACTGCTGCTTTGAATGACTCATTGGAAGATTCAGTTTCTACTTGGACCGTTCGTAGAGAACTGCATAAAATGAACCTGCATGGCCGCGCTGCTATTGGAAAACCGCTGATAATGCCGAAGAATGCGATCGCAAGAAAGCGATGGTACAAAGCCCACATAGATTGGACAGCGCATCAATGGCCGCAGGTCGTGTGGTCTGATGAATCATCGTTCAAACTTTTTCCAACAACTGGACGAGTATACGTTAGGCGCTCACCGGAAGAGGCTTATGATAAAGAGTGTCTTCTTCCTACCGTCAAGCATGGCGGTGGCTCAGTAATGGTGTGGGGTGCCATATCTTGGCATGGACTTGGTCCTATTATGGCACTTGAGGGAAAAGTGAAGGCTGCCGATTATCAAATTATTTTGGAAGACAAGCTATTTGTTCATATGATGACAAATCCTGAATATAACATCTTATTTTTTATTTGATGGTTAGGTGCTGCCGATGATGGAATCGTTCTTTCCTGGAGGGGATGGAACCTTTCAGGATGATAACGCTCCGATGCACAGAGCGAAGATCATCAATACGTGGTTCGAAGCACATGCTGATGATTTTGATCACCTGCCCTGTCCTGCACAATCGCCGGACCTCAATATAATTGAGCCGCTCCTGAATCCTGAATCTGACTAAATTTGCCGTCGAATGGTACCGGTGTTGTCCAAATTCAACAATTTTTCAAAAAGTTATAAGGAATTGAATTTGGGCAAAATTTTGCCTATCTCAATCATTTTGCCTATCCTCTGTATGCTGAGTGTACACTGAAAATAAATTATAGTTTATATTACGAAATCAAAGGTAGAAGTAACGAATCTATTCGTTGTTTTCTGCAACGAAACTGATTTGTACTTTTTATAGATAGATACCTTCGTAGTTAATGGCACACGCGCAACTGTCTACTGCACGAAACATTTGTTGAAAACAATACAAAAGAGCTACGAATATTTTGTAACAAACTAAAAAGAAACCTGGTATGAGTATGAGTATGAAGTAATAACTTTCAGCAGTGGTTTAATTTTTATTTCAAAATGTTTTTAATTTTAAAATAAATGATTCCCACCCATCCCCGCAGCAAGACCTTCATGAATGAGTACGATTAAAGAGAAGCAGCGATTGGCTGGTCTTCACGGCATTTATTTCATGCATTATACAAAATGGTGTAATGATAGCATTTCACAAGATAAATTTCATACAACATACTAGACATTTGTTTTATTATTTGTTAAATGGTATGCAAAGATGTTGTATAAAAGTGTTCCGTTCCTCGCGATAATTTTTTATCGAAATTTAACTTCAGTTTGTGGAAGCTTAAATTATGTGTAGAATTTGTGGTTCTTCTGTGGCTCCAGAAGAAAGATCGATAACTTGTTTGAGCTTAGTACTCCATACCAAATCCATATTTTTCTGTACGAAAGTTTGCAAAACAACGCCTTTTTTCCAATAGATGACCACTTCATCACTCTGAATGCGAAGGAACAAACCAAACAAAAGTTTGTTGAATTTTATCGATGAAATGTAAACAGATCCCTTCTCACTGTCCTACGATACGAAGCGAAATAAATTGAAGCTTCCTACTTTGATCAACATAACCAGACACACCTCCCAGAGGCTACGTAATCAACGATGTGGAAAGGAAGGCAAATGATATGAAAATATTCTTGAAAATACAATTCAACAGAATCATCTGAAAAGAGCAGTAATAACACTAGTTTGAATTTCCACGCCGAGGTTTCTTTTCCCACCTTTTTATGCCATATAGCAAACTATTACGTGGTAGATTCACTTTCCTGTAGTCAACAAAAAGTGTTTTATTAGTACCATAAGCTACCACAGACAACCACCGAGTTATTATGAAGATGAAAAACCCGGCAAATAGCAATGGAAGTTTAATTGCATGTCAACATAAATATTTAAAATGACTAACGAACTTTGGGCCCGCAAGCTTTTCAAATTAAATTGACATCGTTACAGGATCAAGGAAATAATGTCTATTGAGAATAAAAATCTACTATGCGAAATTCCGGTTGAATAAATTTTGAGTTGCAATCTATTTATCAAAAGGTCAATTTAAATTCGTGGGCCTTATAAGCCTTTGCAGAAAAAAGCACCCGTGCACAGTGGTCAAAAAGTCGATTATAACGCTCTCAACTGATAGCTCCCTAAAGAGTGGAGCTAGAGCGATGGAGTCTTTGGCAAAGTTGATGGATATGACATGCTTCGTATTTTGACGGCATGACTTTTGTGATCAATTTTGAAATAGAGAGTTGATGTTTTGAGCAAAGTTGTAGAAAAAGTCAATACAAATAACTTAACTGAAGCCATATAAATCGTATGTAGAACCCAATTTGAGATAGAGAGCGTTTAATAAGAACTAACCCTCAAAAACACATTTTTCACCGAATTTTTATTTTATTTTAAGGACAATATAATGTTCTACAAAGTTTTTTGCAATATTAAAATACAAAATTTTCACATTTTCTCAAAATTTATGTCTTGCTTGAAGTTAAACTCTATCCAACGCGAATCGTTAAAACAAAAGAATAACTCTTCATAACAGTACTCATAGGAATGTGCAGAGAATGTTATTTCGGAATATTATGTTCGAGAATAAAAACGTTGTTTGTGATAGGAAATTTCTTGATACTTGCCGGAACCTAACATTCTTGAAAAATTTCCAACACCGATGGATGAATATGTACGCGAAAATACACATTTTTTATTTGTAAAATTTTAAATACTGAGTAAATAAAATGGCAATCGTAAAAACCTCAGGATTAGCGCAAACATCTCAAATCAAAAATAAATCAATCATGAAACGATCGAATTATTAGCGTCCGCTGTTTAGATTTTTCGTAACGGCAGCCATATGTAAATTGAGCACAATATTCAATGCGAAAAGAAAACTAATATTGTTTTAACCACCGCTGTCTGCTATTGGTAAAGACTTGGAAATGTTAGAAAAATTTAAATCAAACAAACTCTCTCAATATTGAATTGGTCGTCCTGAAAAGGACGGATTTGTAATGGTCCGCATTTGATTTAAAACCTATTTGGTTACACGCCGTTGCAAGTTGCGCCTTACTAAAAGATGGCTACCAACTAGATCACACACACACAAGCACCTCTTTTCGATCCTCGTGGTTGCTTCCACTGGCTGACTACAAAACCATCACTAGTTCAAGCAACCGACTGCCTACCAACGGTTGCCTAGCCAACGGCTTGCTAGCAACAGCCTGCAGCGCAGTCAGCTACCCGACTAATTGGTTGGTCGCTAGTACACCTTCTCTGGTAGGTATTTGACACCGCCAGCTGCTAAATCCAGATTGGTGCCTTGCCGCCCTGCACTGCTGAATAAAGCTAATGCACCCTCCGGAGTACATGCCATCGCCAGGCGCAGCTGCCAATACACAGCGACTCGATGATACACACAGCTCCAGTTCAGCAACACGAATAATTTGCGAAGGTGTACCCCTTTTATATCGTTTACTGCTACATATGAGACCTCCCTTGCTCACATTGGAAATCTGTGATAGGAAAGTACTTTGCATTTAGTAAATTTAGCCTGCAAAACAAAATTATAAGAAATCACCTTTTATTTTTGTTATTTTCAATAGTTTGAAATTTTTACCTGATAATGTTTGATAGTTGCATTTATACGCGGGAAAATTTCCTACTGATTGAACTTGCAAATCTATCGAGCATTTATTAATTTATAAGCGTTTAATTTGTAACGATATTTCGTGACGGTCGCTTATTTTTTGATTTTCAATTGACACCCTACCCTTGCCGTAAGATGTAGTCTACGTCAAAAAATCATCAGTTATTGGGTGTCAGAATTGACTAGAAATTCCCCGACAATCAGCTTGACAACCCACTACTATTTCATGGCATCTTCTCAAGCATCAAAGGCCATTTTTTTCTTCATAAATTCAAAAAGAAGTCCTTTATACCTGTATACTGCACCGCGCGCGAGGCTCAAACTTTTGTAGACTACACACAAAATAAAAACTACTTTGAATTAAAATAACAAATAAAAACTTAAATTCATCATCATCATCGAGGCGAAAAGTATAGTTTGTTTGTGCTCCATGACAAATATAAAACATTTAACAATAAACCATACAAAAATATCCGTTATAATAACATCGTCAAGATACAAAATTAGTCAAGAGTAAAGAGTTAACAGAGTAGCTGTTCAAAAGGCAGCTTTGATGTGTGATATACATTGTCTCTTAAAATCTGTTAGTGTTGCTGCACGTTGGATGTGTATAGGCATCGAATTGAATACATTTATACCTTTAAAAAACAACGAATTTTGTTAGGCTCCATACAAAAAATATGGTGTTCTAACAACATCCGCGTTTCTAGTGTTATATCTATGAATATTACTTCCTCTTTCAATTCGATTACACAAATATCGAGGCAGCAATCCATTAATTACTTTAAAAATGAACACCATTGTCAAATACACAACTCTCTGCTTCACCGATAGCTACTGTAGGGCATCTAACAAAAAATATGAGGGTGTGAACCTATTGCATCTCAAGATCAAACGCATTATCTTATTTTGCAAACGCTGTAATCTCGATATTTGTGTTTGATTAGCTAGAAACAAAATGGAAGGGCAACATTCAATGTGAGGAGAGATGATAGATTTGTACAATCGTATTTTACTAGCAATAGTTAAATCATTTTTCAATCGGCAGAGAATACCGTACTTCTTGGCTATTTTCTTGATGACATCGTCAATGTGAGAGTCAAATTTTAATCTATCATCAATAATCACGCCAAGATATTTAATCTCACGAACGCGATCAATTGTCTCATCATCAATTTTAACAGAGACGTCTTCGATAACTCAATTCCGCGAAATTACCATGAATTTAGTTTTACTTATGTTCAATTTCAACTGTTTGTACTTTAATCATCTACTTAGAGAACGTAAATCTGCATTCAAATGTGAAACGGCCTCCTCAAGGCTTTTAGCTGCAATGAACAACACGGTATCATCAGCAAAAAGATTAATATCATTAAAATTAATATGATGTTCGGTAAAAAAAAATCATAACTATAGGGAGGTCATAAAGGATCATTCCAGGATTGCCAGCGAAGAGCAAAGCACATAAATCATTGTTGAATGGCCTCAACTCGATTCCTTGAAGTAAAGTTTGGAGTTCAGCGTGACGTTTAAGTCTTTGACTGTAGACCCACGCTTTGCAGGATGCGTGCATAACAAAATGATTGGAAGTGTGGATCACATGCATATAGCATGGGTAAAATCACACACGTTTAGTACCTCCTTCATCCAGAACTAATGCATAAACTATTCGATGGTTGATGGCAGCGACACGTGTCGTTCAATTATCACACCAACCCACAAAGAATTAGTTGGTGCCAAAATCGAATACGGTAGATCACAAAACTTTACACCCTTTTTCCTATGACTCGTTCTTTATGGTGATTTTACAATAGCTAACTCATACTGTTTTGTGAAAAAGCTCAAAGAATCGATTGGTGCATATACTAAAAACAACAGCTCACAGGAAATGGCCCATGTCACCCCTTTTCCCCTATAAGTGTAACAAATCGGATCGGTAATTGATTTAGATTCGATGATCAATGTTAATTCGGTCTTCACATATGCACAGGGTCTGACAATGTAACTACTACAATACATTTAGAGCGATTACAATTTTGCCGCCCCTTGTCGCTTTTTTAACCCTGAGTCTTAGTTCTAAGCTCGCGTGCAACTTGTTTTCGAAATCGTACAGTATGTCCCATAAAAAAAAACGAATTTTTTTAATTCTTGTTTTTGGGTTGTTTTTAATATTTTTTTTTCTGTTTTGAGGGGTGTGTGTTATCTTATGGGTGTGGAGTATGAGGAGGTGTTAAAAAAAAAGGTGGGGGGGGGAGAAAAAGGGGAAAAAAAAAAAAGGGGGGGGGGGTGTGGCTGGTTTGCTGCTCGCCCAAAAGCAAAAAAAAAAAAATGCGAGTGGTGGGGGGATTGCCCAGTGAACAAGCGAACGGTACAGTTCGTTCGGTCCGCTTTCCGTTGCGTTGGAAGCTTTTAACGAGTTGTTTCAATTCTTCAGTTTTGTTTTTTCGCGATCGCGAGTGAAATCGAGTCCTGGTTTCCTTAAGAAGAAATAGTTGTGTGATAAGCAGTGCAACAACGTCATTAATTGCAATTAGCAATATTGCCACGATCGAAAAGCCATATTGTTCCGCATTTATACGGCACGCACACCAGCAGTCCATCGTGTGTAGCGTGCAGTCGATCATCTGCTAACCACCACCAGTATCACCAGTATCATTATCACCATCGTTCAGCTCCACGCCTAGCCGGTACACGCGGCCACTCATCGTCGCTCGGCAGCAGCAGCATATTCGTCGCCCGTCTGCAGCAGATCCGTGCTATATATAAGATAAGTTTTTGTTTCCTTCTCTTCTGAATACAACAAGCGTAATTTTATAGTGTGTGAGAGTGTGCGGGAGTGTGTGAGAGTGTGCGGGAGTGTGTGAGAGTGTGTGAGAGAGTGTGAGAGTGTGTGAGAGAGTGTGCTTAGCTTGTTTTTCTGTGTTTAGTTATATATAGATTGCGTCAGTGGTTGAGCGTCATAAGCTCCCACGAACGAGCCATGGATGATTTATCGGAAGATGAATCATCTATGGCCGAAAATGATGGGGTAGCTCATAAAGTTACCCGATCACGTGTTTATCCAGATAGTTCAACTGGTCCATGGGTTGTCTATTTTCAGCCCAAATCGAAACCTTTGAATGTCTATCAAATTTCGAACGATCTGACCAAACGATTCTCGACCGTGACCGAGATAATTAAAGTCAGACCCAATAAACTTCGGGTCGTTGTGTCCAACTTCAAGCAAGCTAATGAGATTGCTGTCTCCCAGCTCTTTACACTAGAATATAGAGTGTATATCCCAGCTCGGGGTATTGAAATTGAAGGTGTGGTCACCGAAACGAGTCTGACCCCTGAGATCCTGCTGAAGCGGGGGGTTGGTCGATTTAAGAACCCCCTGCTTCCCCCAGTTCAGATACTGGATGTGCGCCAACTAGGCTCAGTATCGACCAATAAGGGCGAAAAAAAGTTCACACCGTCAGACTCGTTTCGCGTGACCTTCTCTGGCTCAGCCCTCCCTCAATATGTCGAGTTGGGAAAACTTCGACTACCTGTGCGGTTGTTTGTACCTCGGGTCATGATCTGCCAAAACTACAAGCAGATGGGACATACGACCTCCCATTGCGGCAATAAGGCACGCTGCTCCAACTGCGGGGAGAAACATGAGGATGGCGCCTGTTCAGACAGCACACCAAAATGCGTTTTCTGTAAAGGAACTCCTCCTCATGCTCTCTCGTCGTGCTCGGCGTACAAACAACGCGGGGAAAAATTAGAACGCTCGCTAAAACAGCGTTCCAGGCAATCTTTCGCCGAAATGGTGAAAAAAGCCTCACCATCACCCGATGCCAATACAAATCCCTTTGCTCCTCTGTCAGATGACGAGTCTGACTTTGATTTGGTTGAAGAGGGAACATCAGTCAGTTTTCCGGAAGGTGCTTCAAGGAAGCGAAGACGCGTCCGCCCACGGAAAGTTGCTGAAAAGAAGCCCGAGACTAGCTTGCCCATATCAAAATAAGGTGGAAAAAAGGAAAAAAAAACAATTCCTCCTGGTTTCTGTAGTACTAACTACACCCAGGACTTTCCATCTCTCCAGAGGACATCCAAAACCCCTGAAGTCCCTATTTTAAGAATAGAGGCCCCCTCCTCAAGTGGGCTGTTCTCATTTGATGACATTGTCGAAGGTATCTTCAAGTACCTCGAAATTTCGGACCCTCTCAAAAGCATTGTTCTGGCAATGCTTCCAACAGTGAAGACTTTTTTGAAGCAATTAACAATTAAGTGGCCCCTCCTTGCAGCAATCATCTCCTTCGATGGATAATTTTCCAAATGAGGTCGGGGATTTGATCACTGTTCTACAGTGGAATTGTCGAAGTTTGATTCCTAAATTGGAATCATTCAAATTTTTAGCTCACAATACCGGTTGTGATGCATTCGCTCTTTGTGAAACATTGATCTTTTCCGAAATCAATCTTCCATTTCATGATTTCAATATAATTCGTCTTGATCGTGAGGATTCACGTGGAGGAGGAGTACTTTTGGGGATCAAAAAGTGCTACTCCTTCTATAGAGTGAATTTTCCTCAAACTCCAGGTATTGAAGTTGTCGCATGTCAGGCTGTTATTAAAAATAAAAGCCTTTGCATTGCTTCTGTCTATATTCCTCCTAGAGCCTCGATTAACCGAAAACAACTTTCAGATATTTGTTCGGTCCTTCCTTCTCCACGGTTGATCATGGGAGATTTTAACTCTCACGGTACAGGCTGGGGAGAACTGTACGATGACAACCGGTCTTCCTTGATATATGACCTCTGTGACAACTTCAATATGACAGTTCTTAACAATGGAGAAGTAACACGTTTGGCTGGTCCATCCTCAATTGGCAGTAGATTAGACCTCACACTTTGCTCGAATTCATTATCGTTGGATTGCACATGGAATGTGATTCAAGATCCCCACGGTAGTGATCACTTGCCCATAAAAATTTCGATTGCCACCGGGTTCAATCCGTCGGAATCCATCAACGTCGCGTATGATCTTACCCGTTACATCGATTGGACAAAGTTTAGGACAGCAGTAGATGAAGCCGTAACGACGGTAGAAGAGCTTCCACCGCTGGAGGAATATAACTTCCTCTCCAACCTGATCTTAGACAGCGCGCTTCAAGCTCAAACTCGACCAGTTCCAGGGACGTCATTTCGCAGGAAACCTCCTTCTCCATGGTGGGATCAGCAATGCACCGAGGTTTACCGTAAAAAGTCCGACGCGTTTAAAGTTTTCCGTAGACGTGGAACACCTGAGCACTTCGAAGTATACACGGCTCTTGAACGTGAACTTAAGAGCCTCATCAAGGCCAAGAAACGCGGTTACTGGCGAAGATTCGTGGACGGGCTATCGCGCGAGACGTCGATGAGTACTCTTTGGAATACGGCGCGAAGATTGCGTAACCGAACTACGTACAATGAGAGCGAGGAGTACTCGGACCAATGGATCCTCAAGTTCGCGCGAAAAGTTTGTCCAGATTCGGTGCCGGCACGGATGATTCCTCGCGAAACCGAAAATTCGATAGATGAGATCAGCCAACCCTTTTCAATGGTAGAGTTCTCTCTCGCACTCCTTTCGTGTGGCAATACGGCTCCAGGGGCTGACAGGATCAAGTTCAACTTGCTTAAGAACCTCCCAGACGTCGCTAAGAGGCGCATGTTGAACTTGTTCAATCAGTTTCTGGAACTGAACATTGTACCGGATGATTGGAGAAGGGTGAGAGTTATTGCCATTCAAAAACCTGGTAAGCCCGCGTCCGACCACAACTCCTATCGACCCATCGCGATGTTATCCTGTATTCGAAAGTTGTTGGAGAAAATGATCCTCTTCCGTCTGGACAAATGGGTTGAGACGAACAACCTGCTTTCAGATACTCAATATGGTTTCCGTAGGGGTAAGGGAACGAACGACTGTCTCGCGTTACTTTCCACAGATATTCAGCTAGCTTTTGCTAAAAAAAGAGCAAATGGCTTCTGTATTCTTGGATATCAAGGGGGCTTTTGATTCAGTATCTGTTGAAATTCTTTCAGATAAACTCCACGCTTGTGGCTTTTCACCATTAATGAATAATTTTTTGTACAATTTGCTGTCAGAGAAACATATGAGCTTTTCTCATGGAACCTCTACAGCTTCCCGATTTAGCTACATGGGTCTCCCCCAGGGCTCATGTTTAAGCCCTCTTTTGTATAATGTGTATGTCAAAGACATTGACGGTTGTCTAGGTGACAACTGTACGTTGAGACAACTTGCAGATGACGGCGTAGTGTCTGTCACGGGACCCAATGGGGTCGATCTGCAAGGACCCTTACAGGATACCTTAGACAATTTGTCTACTTGGGCTCTCGAGCTAGGTATCGAATTCTCTACGGAGAAAACTGAGTTGGTAGTTTTTTCTAGGAAGCATAACCCAGCACAACCGAAGCTTCAAATTTGGGGTAAGCCGATAACTCATTCTATGTCATTTAAATATCTTGGGGTCTGGTTCGATTCTAAGTGCACCTGGAGATCCCATATTGAGTATCTGAAGCGAAAGTGCCAGCAAAGGGTCAACTTTTTCTGCACAATTACCGGGACCTGGTGGGGAGCACATCCGCAAGATCTTCTAACGTTGTATCGGACAACGATTTTGTCGGTTATAGAATACGGTAGTTTTTGTTTTCAGTCAGCGGCTCGGTCGCACATCATCAAACTGGAACGTATTCAATATCGGTGTCTTCGTATCGCGTTAGGTTGCATGCACTCGACTCATACCATGAGTCTTGAAGTGCTGGCTGGCATGTTGCCACTCTCGGATCGGTTTACAGAATTATCTCTCCGGCTCCTCACCAGGTGTGAAGTTATGAACCCCCAGGTGATCGAAAATTTTGAGAAGCTCCTTGAGTTGAATCCTCAAACCCGCTTCATGACCTTGTACCATTTGTACATAACACAGGATGTCAGCCCTTCGCCGAACATTTCCAATCGTGTTTGCTTCGCCAATTTCAACAATTCGGTTCATTTTGATTTATTCATGACGCAGGAGCTTCATGGAATCCCAGAGGATCATCGTCCTATGATTGCTCCGGTAATATTTGCTGCAAAGTTTGGCCAAGTTGATTCCACTAAATCGTTCTTCACTGACGGATCTTTGATAGAGGAGTCAGCAGGCTTTGGTATATTTAATGAAATTTATAGCGCCAATCGTAAACTTCAAGCTCCTTGTTCCGTATATGTCGCTGAATTAGCGGCAATACACTTTACGCTAGAAATTGTTGCCTCATTATCACCGGATCAGTACTTCATTTTCACGGATAGTCTCAGTTCTATAGAGGCTATTCGCTCATTGAGGCCGGTAAAGCACTCCTCGTATTTTCTCATGAAAATACAGGAGCTTCTAAGTGCTTTATCTTCGCGTTATTTTATCATCACCTTTGTATGGGTCCCATCTCATTGTTCAATTCCGGGCAATGAGAAAGCGGACTCGCTTGCAAAGGTGGGCGCTATGGAAGGCGATATTTGTGATCGACAAATCGCCTTCAACGATTTTTTTCCTATTTTTCGTCAACAGTCACTCGTCAGCTGGCAGTATAAATGGAGTAAAGGAGATTTGGGGCGATGGCAACATTCTATCATCCCAAAGGTGTCGAAGAAATCTTGGTTTAGGGGGATGGATGTGGGTCGAGACTTCATTCGTGTCATGTCTCGCCTCATGTCCAATCATTATTCTTTGAACGCTCATTTATACCGGGTTGGGCTGAGCGACAGCAATCTCTGTGAGTGTGGACAAGGCTATCAGGACGCAGATCACGTTGTTTGGTCTTGTGCTGAGCATCGTGGAGTCAGATCTGAGCTTTGTGATTCCCTTCGGGCTCGAGGTAGACAACCCAATGTGCCAATTCGAGATATTTTGGCTGTACGTGATTCGGAGTACATGAAACTCATTTATGTGTTTTTGACTAACATTAGCCTAAGATTGTAGTTAGTTTAACCTGTATGTTTACTTTAAGTTTTTTTTTATCTGTGTATGTGTGTGTGTTTTTTTTTCTTTTTCAAAAAATGTTCAAGTCAAAAGAAAACCATAAATTGTATAGTTATAAGTGTTTAGATAATTTAGAATTTAAATTTAATGTGTTATGTAAACCATACTTTAAATTCCCACCCTCTTTCCCATCCGTAATTTGTAATTCCTATTAACCTCGAGACGGCCGCGAGTAATCGGTTTTATCCCCCTAACTTTAGTTTTAAGATAAATGATGTATAAAAATATGAAAATTTGGCTCTGTAAAGTTGATTCGATTGAGCCTGCACAAATAAATGATTAATAAAAAAAAAACAGGGTGGGAAGGGGGGGGTTTTTTTTGGAACATTGTAACGCAGGTACTGTTCTAATGGGACGTTGGGTCAGCATAAGTAAGTGAGTAAGTATGTAGAACATTCTATGATTCGCTTCTTAGAAATTATTTGGCAGCCGTGGAAATGGATGTTTGGATTGAATGTTGGTATGATGAAAGGGCAACGGTTGTGCTGGCTATAGTAATGGTGTTGATATGATCGACCAGCTGGAGACCATTATCCTTATCGCGTTACAGATTGTTCACGGTCTGTTTGGGAATTCAAAGTTAAAAATCAATGATATTTTTGTAAGTTGACAGTCGTGAAAACCTCCAACTGATTGAAGCAATAATCTCGAAAATCTGTCGAGAAGTGTTTATGTTTCAGTTATTATAAAACTTTCATTTGTCCCTACCTTTGCTGTCTGATCAAAATAGTGTGGTTGTGGTACTAAAAGATCGTTAGATCAGCTGTTGTTAGAAAATTCTATTGCACACTCTTTAGAAAGCTTTTAATGATGAAACAACCTCGAGTTGAAGGTTCTACTCCAGCGTCCCAACCAGTAGTTGGTAACGCATTACTTCTGGCTGCTTTCAGTCTCGCCCGATAACCACAAGCTCGCTCGACATCGGTACATGGTCGTTTCGGAGGATTTTCCGTATGTTCGATCTTAATGCGCTTCCGAAATTTCCGCATACGGTAGGCATCAAAACGATTAGGCATAGTTCTTATTCTCCCTATCACAGTTTCTCAGAACTTATTTTTTCCTAGAAGTAAAACTCTATCCAACGCGGATCGTTAACACAACAGAATAACTATTCAAAACAGTACTCATTGAAATGTGCAGGAAATGTTACTTCGGAATATCATGTTCAAGAAATAAAACGTTGTCCGTGATAAGAGATTTCTTGATATTTACATTCTTTAAAATTTTGTAGAACCGATTGATGAAAATGTACGCGAATTATCTTCATGTTTTATTTGTAAAATTTTAAATACTTGAGTGAATAAAATGACAATCGTAAAAACCTCTAGTTGTTAATGGCGAAACTCTCCAAAATAAATTCATCAAGAAATGATCGAATTATTAGCGTCCGCTGTTTCAATTTTTCGTGACGGCAGCCATTTGTAAAATTTACACAATGCTCTCAAGGTTTGCAGCGAAGGGAAAACTGAAATTGTTTTAGCCACTGGTGATTGCCAACTGGTAAGAACTTGGAAAGTAATGTTAGATAAATTCAAATCAAACAAACTCTCTCAAAATTAAATTTTATTCCCTTCGGGCTCGAGGTAGACAACCCAATGTACCGGTTCGAGATATCTTGGCTGTACGTGATTTGGAGTCTATGAAACTAATTTATGTGTTTTTGACTAACATTAGCCTAAGACTGTAGTTAGTTTAACATGTATGTTTATTGTAAGTTTTTTTAATCTGTGTTTGTGAGTTTTTTTTTCTTTCTCAAAAATGTTCAAGTAAAAAGAAAACCCAATATTGTATAGTTATAAGTTTTTTGACAATGTAGAATTTAAAATAAATTTGTTATGAAAACCATACTTAAAATTCCCGCCCATCTTCCCATCCTTAAAATTGTTATTCCTATTAACCTCGAGACGGCCGCGAGTAATCGGTTCTATCCTTCTAACTTTAGTTTTAAGATAACTGATGTATATAAATATGAAAACTTGGCTCTGTTAAGTTGATTTGATTGAGCCTGTACAAATAAATGATTTATAAAAAAAAAAAAATAAATTAAAGGACGGATTTGAAATGGTCCGCATTTGAATTCAAACCTACTCGGTATTTTGAAGCAGCAGGTTATTTCAGCCGTTGCACGTAGCACCTTACCAAAAGATGGCCACCAACCAAATCAACACTCCTGAAGAATGAAAGCAGAATAGTAATGAACAGAATCGGAATAACTCACACGTGGTACGGCTCACTTCTGAACGCTGATGCGTCTGAGTGAGAAATTAGTGCAAAGTGAACCAATTTTTCGATTTTTGTACATCATATCGTGATATGGCTGCCAACTGGGTCATACATGTTTCCCTCCAAATTTGCCACGAGCTTAGCATAGCACACGACTGCATTGAAAATGGGTGTCCAGCCGGCCCCCCGCCGGGGACACCCCCTAACCCCTTTTTCTCTGGGGGGTTGCTCTCACGTACCCCCCCGGGGGGTTCTTGCGACCGCGGGGGGCGGGGGGAAATTTCGCTTTTGGCTCGCTGGGTGGGGGGGGGGGGGGGGGGAGAGAAAAAAATTATTTTGGGTGTGTCTGTTTTATTTGTGGTTCTGTGACGTGTAGTGTTTTTTTTTTTTTAAATGTGGGGTTTGGGAGGGAAATTTTTTTGTTTTTTTTATATTTTCTTTCTAAAAAAAAATTTTAACCTTACCTTACCTTACCAATCAGACTAAGGCCGGTGTGGCCTCTGCTGTACACAGAAGTTGTTTCCATTGTAATCGGTCCATGGCTGTACCTCGCCAGCCTCGCTGTCTGCGGAGGGTCCGCAGGTCGCCTTCTACTTGATCAATCCACCTTGCTCGTTGCGCGCCTCTTCTTCTTGTACCTGTCGGTTCGTTTTCGAGAACCATTTTCACAGGGCTGTCGTCCGACATTCTTACGACATGCCCAGCCCATCGTAGTCGACCGATTTTTGCGATGTGTACGATGGGAGGTTCTCCCAGCAACTGGTGCAATTCGTGGTTCATTCGCCTCCTCCACGTTCCGTCTTCCATCTGCACTCCACCGTAGATCGTACGCAGCACCTTCCGTTCAAAGACTCCAAGGGCGCGTTAGTCCTCCACTAGCAATGTCCATGTTTCGTGGCCGTAGAGAACTACCGGTCTAATTAATGTCTTGTAGATGGTCAACTTTGTGGTCCGGCGAACTTTGTTCGATCTTAGCGTCCTTCGGAGTCCAAAGTAGGCACGATTGCCAGCCATAATGCGCCTTTGTATTTCTCTGCTGGTGTCGTTATCGGCGGTCACCAATGAGCCCAGATACACGAATTCGTCTACTACCTCAATTTCATCACCGTCGATCTGAACTTGTGCTAGGAGGCTAACATTTTCTTCTCGTGAGCCTCTTCCCTTCATGTATTTTGTTTTTAACGCATCAATCACAAGCCCAATCCTACCAGCTTCAGCCTTAAGTCTGATGTACGTTTCCGCCATCGTCTCAAAGTTACGTGCTACGATATCAACGTTGTCGGCGAAGCCAAATAGTTGGACAGACTTCCTGAAGATCGTGCCACTCGTGTCTATCCCAGCTCTTCGAATCACACCCTTCAATGCAATCTTAAACAACAAACACGACAATCCATCACCTTGCCGTAACCCTCTCCGAGATTTGAAGGGACTCGAGAGCGTCCCTGATACTCGGACGACACACATCACTCGATCCATCGTTGCTTTGATCAACCGCGTCAGTTTTTCCGGAAATCCATATTCGTGCATGATTTGCCATAGCTGGTCTCGATCGATTGTATCATACGCTGATTTGAAGTCGATGAAAAGATGATGTATGGGCACGTTGTATTTTTGCAGTACTTGCCGAATCGCGAAAATCTGGTCCGTAGTAGCGCGGGCACCCATGAATCCTGCTTGGTATTGCCCCACGAACTCCTTTGCAATTGGTGACAGGCGGCGGCATAACAATTGGGAGAGCAACTTGTAGGCGGCGCTCAGTAGCGTGATCGCACGATAATTGCAGCAATCCAGCTTGTCGCCCTTTTTATAGATGGGACACACTATTCCTTCCATCCAATCCTCCGGTAAACATTCCTCCTCCCAAATCTTGGTAATTACCCAGTGCAGCGCTCTGGCCAGTGCTTCACCACCGTATTTAATTAGCTCGCTTGGGAGTTGGTCAACACCAGCGGCTTTGTTGTTTTTCAACAGACCAATTTCCTCCTCAACTTCCTGAAGGGTTGGGGTCGGGGTTCTGTCATCTTCTGTGCGTGTTCCTAGATTTATTACCGTGCCACTTTGGTTCGCTGTAACATTACCGTTCAGGTGCTCGTCGAAGTACTGCTTCCACCTTTCAATCACCTCACACTCTCCTGTGAGAAGGTTGCCATCCAGGTTTCTGCAAATATCAGCTTGTGGTACGTAGCCTTTGCGCGAGCTGTTTAACTTCTCGTAGAATTTGCGTGTGTCGTTAGCACGGTACAGTGCTTCCATTTCTTCGCGGTCTCGATCTTCCCTCTGGCGCTTTTTCCTTCGAAGAATAGAATTTTGTCTGTTCCGTGCCTGTCTATACCGATCCACATTCGCTCTCGTACGGTGTTGCAGCATTCTCGCCCGTGCTGCATTCTTCTCCTCTACTAACTGCTTGCATTCGCCATCAAACCAGTCATTTTTTCGATTCGGTGCAGAAGTACCTAGTGTCACTAATGCAGTGCTACCAATGGCGGTTCGAATATTTCTCCAGCCATCCTCAAGAGTAGCTGCGCCAAGCTGCTCTTCCGTTGGTAGGGCTGCTTCTAGCTGTTGCGCGTATTCCTGGGCAACTTCGGTTTCCCGTAGTAGCTCAATGTTTGGTCGTGGCGTCCGAAATCGACGCGTGTTGTACACCGTCGAGAGTTTTGAGCGCATACATACTGCAACTAGGTAGTGGTCCGAGTCTATATTCGCGCTGCGGTAAGTGCGAACGTTGATGATATCGGAGAAGAATTTCCCGTCGATTAGAACATGGTCGATTTGATTCTCTGTTCGTTGGACAGGTGATCTCTAAGTGGCTTTGTGGATGTCTTTACGGGGGAAGAAGGTACTTCGGACTACTAAACCAAGGGAGGCCGCAAAGTTCACGCATGCTCTAGCTGCGCGTAGAACGCTTCTTTTTCGTCATCGGGTCTCCCGTCGAGTGGACAGTGTACGTTGATGATGCTGTAGTTGAAGAATCGACCCTTGATCCTCAGCTTGCACATTCTAGCGTTGAACGGAAACCATCCAATCACGCGTTGACGTATTTTGCCCAGCACTACAAAGCCGGTGCCCAGCTCGTTTGTGGTAACACAGCTCTGGTAAAAAGTAGCCGCTCGATGCCCGCTTTTCCATACCTTCTGTCCTGTCCAGCAAACCTCCTGCAGTGCTACGACTTCGAAGTTACGTGGTTGAAGTTCGTCGTAGATTATCCTATCGCAGCCAGGGAAGCAGAGCGATTTGCAGTTCCATGTTCCGAGTTTCCAATCGTAGTCCTTAATTCGTCGCCTAGGTCTTTGCCGATTGTTCTGGTCCGTATTAACTTCTGTATTATTTGTAACATTGATTTTTTAAGGGCAGCTTGTTGGGCCTTCCCCAACCCCCTGTCTCGCCGGAGGACCATCGTGCACAGCACTGTTTAGAGTCCCACGCTGGCACGAGGACGATGATCAGCCGCTCCTAACATGGAGAACAGACGCTGTTTTGAGCCGTCCCTAACATGGAGAACAGACGCTCAGATAGACTGCGCCCTTTGAAGAGGGCAGGCCCCTCTTCCCTGTCAGCATATGATCAAGGTCCCACCAAGGTTACCCGATCTTTCCTATGGTTACTCATACCCCAGTCGGCACCACGGGGAGGTAGGGATAGGAGTTACTGGACAAGAGGCTAAGGATCGCAGTAGGATCTATTTTATACCTGCAGGTAAAATTTTAAGACATTACCTCTTATTTTGGTTATTTTCAATAGTTTAAAATTGTTAACGGATAATGTTTGAATTGATTCGCGGGAAAATTTCCAATCGATTGATGTGAACATCTGGAAAATCTATCGAGCATTTATTAAGTTATTAGCGTTGAGTTTGTAACGATATTTCATGACGGTCGCTTATTTCTAGATTCTCAATTGACACCCTACCCTTGCCGTAATCATCGTATTCTCCGATGAAAAAATGTTCACCATCGATCCCACAACTAACACACGTACAGACAGGTTTATTTCGTCGAAGAAGATTGAGGATGTTCCAGAGAACGTGAAATTCAAGTTGTCAACCAAACATCCAGCCGGAGTCATGTTTTTCGAGGCAGTTGCGTCCAATGGCTTGAAAATGCCTCCAGTATTTATCAAAGCTGGATTAAAAGTTAATACCGAGGTTTACATGAATATTTAGAAGGACCACGTTCTGCCATGGATGAAAGCCAACTTTGGAGCACACCAACACGTCATTTTCCAACAGGACGGAGCAACGTGTCATACCTCATAAAGGACTCAAGCGTGGCTGAAGGAAAACATGGAAGTTTGGCCAAAGGACATTTTGCCTCCTAGCAGCCCGGACTTGAATCCTTTGGATTACTCAATATGGGCATATGTTCAGGCTAAGGCCTGTGAACGTTCTCACCCCAGTGTTGGCGCCCTGAAAGCTTCCATTACCGAGGCATGACACTCGATGACTGACTTATACATTGAGAAGGTATGCTCTCGATTCCATCCTCGTTTGGAGAAGGTGATCGAGAAAAATGGTGGACATATTGAGTAATGTAATCATAAAAGGCTTAATAAACGATTCCCTAAATAAAATTATGATTTTTGACGTTAATAAACGATTCCCTAAATAAAATTATGATTTTTGACGTAGGACTACGTCTGTGTTTTCAATACTGGGGTATACGTTCGAATTGCGAAAATTTGGAGCGTCACGAAAAATATATAGGTTTTGAACGTTAATAACAATTCCACAATTGATTTCCAAAATATTTGCACCAATCGATCGGGACAGTTTCTACGCTTCGATTCAAATATTTAAATCTATTGTTTTTAAACATTCTACTTTTGAAATTAACGCAAATATAAGGTGATGTCTTATAATGCCGATTTTTCAGAGTAAATTTATCAAATTTCCTTGCGCAGACTTCATGTTTAAGTAAGGAACGTCTCCTATGCATCAGGAAAAGATATTTAGTGGGGTCACGTTGGAATTTTCCTTCAGTCGTTCAGCGATCTCGAAGATGTTGAGTCAGCGCTAGGCTACGCACCGTCAAGTCGACCATCGGCCGACTCTATTGCCAAGTTACATGTCTGACCGTGAGAAATTTGCAGTCGGATTGCAGCTCCCACTCGGTCGCATTCACCGTCTGCTCTGGAAGGACACTACACTGAGTGCGGTGGTGCCGGAGCCCCCGTCTATTTCCCTTCGGTGATGGAATACCTGGCCGGTGAAGTGCTCGAGATGGCAGGAAATGCCATGCCGTCCTGCTGCACACGAAGACCGAGTGAAAAGCCTTAGTTTAATCGCGAACAATGATCGTTTCGTCCCCTTTGGTGCAATCACATTGCCATCGTTGGTACCGCCTTCTTTCGTGCAATAGCATCCAACGCCATTACATAACAGCTTTTAGCAGTTACGACAGTCGTGAAGCTGCGCAGTGGCTGTAGGATCGCAGTTGGCGGCAGCAAGCACCATGGAGGGTGCACTGGCGAGCAGTCAATGCCCGAAGAAGCGTTGGTACAGTAGGGCCCGCCAACCTCGCTGCGAGAAACATGGCTGCTGAAACCTACGAGTTGGCGGGAAAAAGTCGTCCGTGACAACGAGACAAGAATCAATCATCCCACGTCACCTTCAGATGGCCACCAACAACGACGAGGAGCTTAAACCAAGAAGATCAAGAAGAAAGCTCAAGTTCAATCGCGAACGATTTTTCTCCCCCCGTCAATTAAATCCGTCCTTTTCAGGACGACCAAATCCGTTTACCAATTAAAGAGTTTGTTTGGTTGAATTTTTCTCATGTGCTGTTTGAAATTTCAATTACCATGCCCCGGCTGAACATAGCATTGCTTTAAATGGCATGTACCGGAGTAAATGACATAGCGCGTCGAACAATCAACGAACGAAATTCAAGAACGATTAATTCGGATAATTGTATGGGAATTAGATGGGAATTAGAACAATCAAGCGATCTAGATTGCACATTTCTGCGTAGTCCTACATCACCTTTGCGCACAACCCTTTTGGGCTGTACCTTATAGTTTTTTATCATTTTCTATGAAAAAAACTTATTTGAAGCTGAGGTATGGATTTTCGCATTTTTTTATGGGACATACTGTATATAAACTTGAAAAATGAACCTAGAAGAAAAGCGTGGTGCAATTATTGCTTTGTTCAAAGCAGGAAAAAGGCAGAAGGATATGTTTGGGGAGCTAGCCAGTTTGAGCGTGTGCAGAAGTTTGGTAAACCGTACAATCAAAAGGTACCTGAAGACCGACTCTACTAAAAAAAAACGATGTGATGGTGAACGTCAAGCGACAGCAAGTGCCATGATAAAAAAGTAGAAGAAGCGTTTGCAAAGAAATCCTCGTCGAAGTTGAATGGCAACTGGCGAAAGATCTTCATAAATAGGGGAGAACAGTACAAAATGCACTGGTGGGGTATTATGACCCACTCCATAAATATGCTCAAATCTACAAAACTATTGCTTTGAAGGTGCATGCTATCCTAATATTGTAGTGCATCAAATCCTAGTGTTGTGGTGCGTCTTACCCCAATTTTGGGGTGCATGTTGAGCAATGACACAGGCGTTTTACCCCGGTGTCGTCTTGGGATCAAATTGGAAAAGGTTCCATGACTTTTGAAAAATCATCGTTTTGAATTTAAATCACATTTGATCTACAACGAAAACATCGTAATGCACCATACTCAATAACTTCTTCCAAAATTGCAGCTTCCATTCCCTTGTAATTCACGATGTTGCTTAAACGATGCGTTTTGTACCATTCTCCCCTATATCAGATCACAGTATCCAATAAATTCTAAAAACGAGGCTTAATACCAAGCCAAACAAGATCCAAAAACTACAGGGTCTTACAATCAAGCAAAAGAAGGTGCGACTTACAAGAGCTGCAAAAAAGCGTATTTACGGACGAAAAGCTCTTCACTATTCAGCAATTTGTAAACAAAGAAAACGATACGGTTTGGTTTATAGAAAAATCCCAAGGCAGTTCCGACGTTTTGGCCGCCACCCAACGACAAAAACCTGCTTCGGTGATGGTTTGGGCCGGGATTTCTTATAACGGTCAATTCCCACTGGTTTTTGTTCCTGAAAGGGTGAAAATAAATCAATAAACCTATCGGGAATCAATAAACACCTTGAGTTTTCCAACAGGACTCTGCACCGGTTCATAAAGCAAAATAGACTCAACTGTGGATTGCTGAACATTTTCCAGGACTCATTTCTATCATGGAGTGGCCAGCGAATCCGCCTGACTAGAATCCAATGCACTTTTCTGTATGCAGTATGTTGGAGGCCAGGGTCTGCTCTAGTTTGGAAAACCCGAAGAGAAATTTAGTGGCTGAATGGAATCTAATGCCAGAAGAACGCCTGCGGGCAGCATACAATGCGTTTTTGATCGTTTGAAGCGGATCATTTCTAGGTTAGGTTAGGTTTCTTTATCAGAGAGACTTTCAGCTTGTGGCAGGATCGTCTCTGGTAAAGCAAAACAAGGCCCTCCTATGAGATGGGGATTGTAATTTCCCTTTACAAATTATCTGTGCAGTATGAAGAAGATGAACTGGCTTGGTGCTGTCTTATGCTGGTCGTGGTATTCGGTTTCGTCAGTCCTTGTCGTGTCTTTTTTCATGCAAGCGTATGGTCGGTCCTTGGAGGGTGGGGGTTTTGGGGAGATTCCATGCCCACAGCGTTGGGTCAGTTTCACATGAATTGGAAATTTTTGGACAAATACTGGTATCGGTTGGGTTTGAGAGGGTGGGCATTTCTCTAAAAGTTATTCATCTTGAATTTTACCAATATTTTTCAAACAATGAACTGAAGGGTGTCCACACTTTAAACTCGTCCTCAAAAACAAGTCTCTCAACCGATTGTCATGAAACATTCAGGGAATAAAATACAATGTATAATCTTGGTTTAGGTATTTCTATTTCACTGTATTTCTTTACCAAATCCAAGAGCCCGAACTTTCTTCTTAATACCACGCATAAGATTTTGTACAACGCTTAAACCGACATTTTTTTCCGCATTCAACCATGACTTCAACATTTCCTGTTCTGTTGTGACAACTTTAGGATGCTGACGAAGTTCGTGCTTCATTATAGCCCAATATTTTTCAATTGGCCGCAACTCTGGAGAGTTTGGGGGATTAAGATCCTTCGGCACGAAATTGACACCATTCGTCTTGTACCACTCCAGAACATCCTTGGAGTAGTGACCATAGGATAGGCCCGGCCGAAAAATTGTAGGAACGTTGTGTGTTTTAAGAAACGGAAGCAGTTTTTTCAGGCATTCATTCATGAATACTTGACCATTTACAGTTGAAGTTGTCGTGGAAGACTTGCTCCGTTTACCACACGAACAAATCTCCTGCAAAATCATGATTTTTTTGGGGAACTTTGACTCTTGCTGTTTTCTGAGAAACTCTGGAACATCGAACTTGTCTTTCGCAGTCACATACTAGTCGCCGGGAATTTGTTCAAAGTCCGCTTTTACGTGTGTTTCATCGTCCATGATGCAGCAGTGTGGTTTCGTCAACATTTGTGTGTACAGCTTACGTGCACGTGTATTAGCTGTCCTTTTCTGTTTTTCATTGCGGTTTGGAGCTTTCTGAACTTTGAATGAACGAAGCCCGGCTCGTTTTTTGGCTTTCTGCACGAAACTTTTGGTCAAGTGCAGCTTTTTCGCGACATCCCGAACGGAACAGTTGGGTTTGCGTTTAAAGGCAGCAACCACTCGCTTGTGAACCTTCACACAGTACGGAACACTTTTTCTACCACTCACCTTCTACCGATCGACAGTTAAACGTTCCCCAAAACGTTTTATGACACGAGACACTGTAAACTGGTGAATTTTCAACATCTTTCCGATGGCTCGGTGCGAACAAGTGGGTTGTTGAGGTGCGTGTGCAAAATGTTCTCGCGCACTTTCTGTTCCTTCGACTCCATTTTCGAAACTACGACACATTTCACAATGAACCTCACGCAGTGTAAATAATACACGCTGAGGTCATTTCACCCAAAATTTCGTTGGAATCACCCTAAAGGGCGAAATTTTACAGCTAATTGAAAGTGATGCAATTTAACTATGGACACCCTTCATTTCAGTTGTATTGGTGTGAATTTTAAATCAAAAGGTTTTGTTTTGTTGAATTTACATGTTGTTTTCACAGTACTGATCAGATGATTAAACGTTAAAGGAACTGGGGGTGTGTGGGATGGGATAAGACCTAGAAAAATGTTATTTTCCTAAACAACATCCTGTATCGATTTTTCGTTCCCAATTTTTTTTAAAGAATCGATGTTCAAGCAAATTTAGTTTTATCCAATATTTCTAAAAAAATATTTCGTAAGCTTTCTCAGTAGCGTGCATTTTATATGAAATACTTTATCATCGGTTTGATGATTTTAAGCTGATATAATTTTGTTACACCGCATCTGTTTTGGTTGACTATAAAAATCCATATCTAAAATACATTTCGACGGTCAAATTTCACCAATTAATTGATAACCTTTACTAAAACTTACTAAAAGTTACATTACTTAGTGGACTAACAAAACCTTCTGAGATGCACTCCCCAGGACTTTTAAAGTGACAATGCAAAACAGTTACATACTTACTGATGTGAGGACACTTTATTGAATCACCTTAAGTTTATAACCACAAAAGTTTACTTGCTAGATTTACCCTTAGATAGCTAATACAAATCGTATCTTATAATGTAAATGCAAACGGACGGGGGGATTGAAATCAATATAAACGAAATCCAACATGCATGTAGTGTGTAGCACGCATCATTTGTCAATTTTAATCACTTTTATTATAAGGTTTCGAATGCACAATCTGTCATGTGGTCTGTTGACTAATCATACACATTGCAAGATTCTTAGAAAACCCTTGTCCGAACTGTGATGGTAGCACACTTTGTAATTCCAATCGAAAGCCAACTTGTGTGGAAGTAGTAAATATCTAATCTACTGTTGGATGATTTATGCTAGCTATTTACAATGATACTGGCCCATGCTGCAGGTTATCCTACACACTAGTTATTTCGATGTACTTTTCAACAAGTTTGCTATCAGCTACTTCCACTCACAAAACGTCCGCATTTGATGTCCCATTGCCAGTGCGGGTGGTTTTCGTCTGAGGACCACCCTGTGGCATAAGAGAGGGAGGCTTTCCACACCATACCACCTGGTCCACCGGGGTTGCGGCACAAAGATAAATCAGAGAAAAATAATCTTTATCAATTATAACTCCAGACCGACACCACACTGTTCAACGTTGCGAAGTGTTGCGTAATAGAGCAAAACAATAAGTTTGAACATGGGAAGAAAAAATATTAAATTAAATCCATTCTTAACAAAACATCCGAGCCAACACACATCAAGCAAGCGAGAAAATTAGCCTTAACTATAACTTATAAATAGTAACCGAAATTAGTTTAGTTCTGAATTAATATTTCTCTGTATAGTGAATAATGAATTCAACTCAAGCCGGCTTCTGTTTTCCGTACTTATGCTTCAAATAGTGTTTTTGAAGTACTTAGAAAAAAAAACTATTTTTATTCTAACGAGGATGTGCGCTGGTCGGATGACTACAGCTCGTTTCGTTGTTACTCACCTTGCGGAATGCCTTTCGAAAATTATCCGATAGAAAAGCATACAGCACCGGATTAATGCACGAGTTGGTGTACGCCAGTACGTGCGCCACGATTTGGATGATGATGCTAGCGTGTGTGACTTCATACACCTCGAAGGACTTTAGCACCAGAATGACCTGTGGACGGAAAGTGGAATAAAATTAGCATTTCCCACGCACAGATGTAAACTTCATGCATAATTGCGCCATGGCACCATTAAATTATGCATTTATTCAACTGTGGCAGGACCATCACCAAAAGTACTAAAGAATTAACATAATTGGTTGAATTAACCCATACAAAAACTTCATATATTACCTGATTTCAAATTAAATATACCAGAGGTTTCATAATTTTCCAATCGACTTAGATTTTTGTCAAGTCAATTTATTTGTACAGGCTCAATCGAATTGACAATCGACTAAGAATGAAATGCACGCAATATAGCGTAAAAAACAACACCGCACATCGGAGTAATGTCAGCTTTTTCAATATTTCTGAAATATTTCGAGTATAAAGATCATCTTCGCATGTTTCATATTTTAAAACAAGCAAGTTTTTGATTTTATCGTCGTTTTGAGTGTTTTGTTTACTAATGTGAAAATTTGACAATATAAAACTTCAGCATTGATCAATGCTGAAGTTTTATATTGTCAAATTTTCACATTAGTAAACAAAACACTCAAAACGACGATAAAATCAAAAACTTGCTTGTTTTAAAATATGAAACATGCGAAGATGATCTTTATACACGAAATATTTGCGCCTCAAATGCCTAATAAGTGATTTTTTAGAAAAGTTTTTGATTATGTGGGCATTTATATTAATAATTCACACAAAACTATTATTTTATTGACATTATTCAAATGATTAAGTTTACTGGGCCTACAAAAAAACACAGATAATGGCATCAGTCAGTTCAACGGTATTACCGTTTGTTTGAATGTGTGTTTTGAATATTTCTGAATGCCTGTTTTTGCAGTAAAACTTTTTTTTATCAGAAGCATGTTAAATCAATCAACGGAGTCACAGGGCCAATTCCCAAATATTGGACTCAAATAAAAACGCAATACAAAATTAGCTTCGAAAGACGTGATGCGAGACAGGACACAACATTTATTGTTCTTACAAAACGTAAAAAGGCCTTACATTTACCTTTTTAGTCTTAAAGAATTTTAACTAAATTTTTAATTTTAAAAATTTTAAAGTTTTTAAAATCTTAAAGGATTATGAGGCGTCTTTTGAGTGTACTTGAAGTTCTTACGTTAGCATAAGCTACAAAAATATATAGTAAAACGATCTGCAACAACTTTTACACCGCTGTTCAATGTTAAAATGTAACCCCATTTTACGGTACTTAAAATACATATGTATGTTATAAAATCTGTGAGGCACGTTTTCACTAGAGTCACCAGTGTAGTAGGCGTCCGCTAATTGTAGGTTGTATGTTTTAGTTATGTTTGGGTCCTCCCTTAACACAGTCGGTAAAGGCGCGGCTACAAAGCAATACCATGCTGGAGGTGGCTGAGTTCGATTCCCGGCCTGGTCTAGGAATTTTTCGTTAAGGAAAATTTCTCGACTCCCTGGGCATAGGGTATGATTGTACTTGCCACACAATTATACTAATGCAAAAATGGTACCTGGCATCGAAAGCTCTTAATTAATAACTGTGGCAGTGCATTTACACTAAATTGAGAGCAAGGAATAAGCTTGTTGCGAAAGCAATTAGCTTGAAACTCTAAGAAAGAAGAAAAGAATGTTTTAGTTACGGTTTCGTTGAAGGCTCGTTAATTGGGGTGTACCCCTACTAAAAAGCGTGCAATATCTCTATGTAATGTTCTTCGGTGGGACTCGATACACCCCAACTAGCCAATGTAATCCGCTTGTTGGGGTACAGCCGTGCCCAACCAACGAACGCCTACTGTATTATTTAAAACGTGATATTCACTCCTCACAGGCTACTGCATTTCGAACAGTAAGATCGCAGTAATATCGGACAAATTAAAATATAATTATAATTATGAAACAGTGAGATCGCAGTAATATAGGACAAAGTAAAATATAATTATAATTATGAAACAAATAGACAACATGTTAACATAAGGTATGTGCACAGCAACATTTAGCCAAAGAAAAAGTCGCTCTAATTTTTTTTTTTTGTGTAAAGGAAACCACAACATAGGAATGTTTGGAATTATATTCTAGTCAACAAATATTATTTCAACTTGTTTTATTCACATAGTCGGACTTTGTGTTTGATTCCATCCATTAGGTTTTGCTCAGAACCCTTCTCCACCTGATAAGCAACTTTTTTCCACTTTATAGCAACATTTTGCCCATTATTTACCTATCCTTTCAAATTATATAGTTTCTATTATATCTTATGTACATTTATCAATTGGTAGAACCTTAGGCGTGTTCGGAGAATTCTAATTCTTGTCCAAAAAGAATTTTCTGCATTTCGCTTCTGAATCACTATTCCATAAGTATAAGATATCAAATTAGGTTTTTTAATGAAATATAGTAGCCGAATCTGAAGCCACTCTTCCACATGAATTTGCTGATGCTTCGAAACTTAAGTTATGAATATTTTGCTTTTCAAGCTGCAACTTCATAACGTCTATCACAACATGTTTTTTTTTGCGAACATCTGTTTGTCTTTTAGTAATCAACATTGCCCCCTTGTTATGAGGTATGCAACTCAAAAGCAGGATGCAGCTTGACATCTGCCTTGAAGTTTGGTTCATTTTACATTACCAGATTTTTATTTTTGTGCAAAATCTTCTCGCGAACATTTAATTGTTTTTTCTTTATTTTCAAAACAGCGTTCTTATGTCAAAAGAGTATTTTTTTTTCAAAGTTGCATACACAATGTACACACTTAGAAAATTTTACAGTATTCGGTAATTTTTTACCGAACTTTCAACAGCTGAACGTTCGGTAATCCGATTTAACGGATTTCGGTAAAATTTGACAAGTTCCGGTAATTTTTTTACCGGAATACTGTAAAATTTCACCGAAATCCGGGAAATCGGATTACCAAACGTTCAGCTGTTGAAAGTTCGGTAAAAAATTACCGAATACTATAAAATTTTCAAAGTTTGTACTTTCAATAGATTTATTGGTTGCAAGTATATACGACGATACCTCAATACCTCAATGCAGACTTCGGAAACAATTCCATTTTCCCCGTTTTTCCGTAGTAGAAAATCCAATATAGTCACAATAATCATGCTCTAATGCACTCAAATGTCCTGCGCCATTTCAAAATGTCGGAGGAAATCGATTTCAATAGAATCATTCTGTGCACACTTCAGTAATTTCCTAGTTTGCCACACATTCCACAGTAAAATGGAGAAAATGAAGTAAATATTTCTTTTAAGTTTCGAAATGGATGCTACTGAAAATGACCTCAAATGAAACTGACTGTCGAAACAATGAAGGCAGAACATATTTGTAGAGCTGAGGAATTAAATAAATCACATTAATGATACACAATAAAAACCCGAATTAATCCACCGATGGTGAGACTGAACCCTTCTTATGCTTCACCAGAATTACGAACTGAAATGTGGCCAATATGGTACTGGATACATATTTTCATCAGAAATTCCAGGAAGAACCAGGAATATTCGATATGCTTTATGATTTGATTAAAATATTGCCATTAATAGTCTTTAATGACCTGTTTATGTTAGTTATATAAAAGGGGAAATTCATAAATATTAGAAACTCCATGTAATCAGTCCATATAATGAATTATTAGACAATTCTAAGCGTCAATTTTGATTATCGATATGGATTCAAGATGCTTAATGAGTACATGTTCGTTGAAAATTGTGTAGTTATAGTAAATGGAGACTTTGTGTAATTTTCGAATATACTCGTTGCAGTTCAAAACTGGACCACTCGAGCCAATCGATCCTGCTCCAATTCTATAGAGTCGCACAGTGTGGGTAGTCCGCTGTATGTGCTATACATCGCACCAGATGCGGAACAATAGAATGCAAGCAGGACCGATTAGTGCGAGTTGTGTTTTCTGGTTTTGAACTGCACAGCTCGAAAAAGTAGTGCGAATTTCTGTTCAATATCATGCACATAAATGGAGCGTCACAAAACTTACAAACTTACATTATTAAACGTGTAATGTTCAGGGACATCCGATTCATTGCGGATAATGTTGTATACAAAAGCTCGTCTTTATTGCACTTGTTTCATGAAAGTTGCTGCTTCGTGAGGAAATTTTACATGCTCTTATATCCATCACAATGAAAATTCAGATTTTTTTTTGTGTGCAACGAGTATATTCTCACCTCGCAATTATGTGCTCTCAGGTATTGTTTTGGGCATATCTCCATGAAAGATTATCCAATCATAATGAAATTTTGACCAGTTATTTGAGGACTTAAGTCGTATAAAGTAAAAACAGTTCCAAATCGCAAAGACAAACAGAACTTGGCAGCAAAATCACAGGCTCGACGTTTGTACTGCGAATATTTGACGAAGTTTTCATGCATTGTTATGGACGATGAAACTTATATCCTGGAGGATTTCAAGCAGCTACCAGGGCGGGCTTTTTATTCTGCTATGGCCAGAAATGCTACAGCTGAGCATTTCAAAACGAAGAAGGCATCGACATTTTTCAAAAAATACCTTGTGTGGCAAGCAATTTGCACGTGTGGCAAAAAGAGTAAATCTTTCGTCACTACAGGCACAATCAACAAAGAGATCTATCAGAAAGAGTGTCTGCAAAAGCGATTGCTACTCTTCATCAAAAGTCACAAAGAAAAACCTTTTTTCTGGCCGGATTTGGCATCATGTCACTATGCTAAAACAGTGATGGAGTGGTACCAAGCAAATCAATTGAACATTGTACCAAAAACCTCAAACCCGCCAAATTGCCCAGAGCTACGACCAATCGAGAGATATTGGGCTCTGGTGAAGCGGAAGCTTTCTGGAAAGAAGCAAGGAATCTCCAGCAAATTTGGACAAATACGGCTTCTACGATTTCTGAAGAGTCTGTACAAACCCTAATGGACGGAGTTAAGCGCAAAGTTCGAAAATTTTATGCAAATACCAAATAAATATGTTTTGTCTTCACGAATTGTTAAAACACATCCCATGAATCTGAAATACGACTACGACGGAAATATAATGCGAAATTTATGTTTTATTCATGTTTTGATGTGTCCGGATTATTGCGGATACAGACCTTATTTGTCTGAACTAATTTTTCATCTGTCAGAGATAAGTCTGCTGTAGTAGCAGTGATTGTTGAGAATCCTTTGTCTGTCAAATTGAAGAGAAAATCAATTTTAATTCTGCAATCGGAACACAGCCCAAGTAGCCCAGTTTACAGCATGAAAGTATCTGATGTTGTTTTATTGATTTCATAATATATATGTTGCTTCTCAAATTATGTAGACCAATGTATTTTTTTTTAGATTTAAGTCAATATTCAATCAAATTGCCTGAAGTAAAAAATAAAACCAACCTGAATAGGGCACCAGCATATCGCAAACGCCAAAACCACAACTACTACCATCCTTGTGACACGTTTTTTTCCTCGCCTGTAAATGAAACCGATAGCAGAATCGGGAAATAAATCAATGAATTTAAATAGCTAAGAAAAATCAAAATGAACATTTGAACATACGTAGAAATTTTTAATTTAATTGATACAATATTAATGAGTTTTTTAAATAACCTTTGAGTTTAGGAAGCATAATTTCTGGAATAATGGTATTAATCATCCAAATCAAAATTACAATTAATTCATTGAATGTATGGTTTTAAAGTATACATATGTAAGCTTACATATAAGATTTATACTAAATTTGTTTAAAAATTTGATTAACAGTATAGCTCCCTTTTCTCGCTTAACCTTGAGGTTGAATAAAAAGCCAAAACAACAAAACAAACATTACAAAAATAAAATAAATAATACTTATTTTAATATCACTTAAAACTTCTTGATGATAAATCCTGTAATGTGAGTAAATTAATGAGTGAGTATAAATAATTTTAAATTATGTTCAATTCTTTATCAAAATTTCGCACTTAAAAATATTAACGGAAATACGAAGAGCTTTTGAGTGGGCTGAGTTGTTTCCTTTTAATTCCGTTATAATTGATTATCCTTTGACAGTTACGCGTATTTCATTTACACCTAGTTTTTTTCACAAGAGATCTATGTATGTACCGCGAAATAAAAACCAGCATTAGAAACCACTGAATTTAAAAAAAAATCCGCATAAAAACTATGAAAATTCGAAAGTTTACGTAAATCCAAGTGTCAATTCAACAATCCGCGTGAGAAACCTCATAAAAAATCCACGTATAAAACAAACCGCGCAAAACAAAACTAAATGTCTTCTTGCAGACTTCATATAAACCCTTCATAAAAATGTTCACCCGAAGTTAAATATTGGCACTATAAATTTATACTTCTAAACTTTGTAATCTCGTTCTCACTCGTTAATTGTTATAAAAATCTGATGATATTTTTTTGTATCACAACTCGAAATTATTGCAAAAAAAATGAAACTGCATCACAGGATGTGTTACCAAAATGTGCTCAATTATAACAACATAATTTTTTTCAGGCATCTAGAATGGAGCAGCAAATCGATTCCCGTCAATTTTTCGCTATTACTCAGCCGTATTCACGACGAATGTCTTGATATTTTGAACATGTATAATACATACATAAACGGCTGGCTTATAGCTAAAAGTTGACGGGAATCGGTCCACTGCCAAAGAAGTGTTCCACCCTATCGAACATTTCATCGATTATCAAGCAATGATGATAATAGAATTTGTTTTCAATTTGATGCAACTTTATTCAGTGACGGCATAGTGAAATATGCACCAGAACTGAAAAAAAGAAAACAGTTAATCAATTTCGGTTATTGGTTTTAATCTCACAACAACTAACAGCATAGCGGAAAAAATGGACATAGCACCTAAACATTTTTTCCTAAAACCGCTCATATTTCGAAAAGAGATTTTTTTTCTCTTTTTACAACCGTCAACGGCCTATGCGGCTGATCTATTTTTTAATAGTGAGTCTATTGAAGTTTTATTTTTTACTTTCACCAAGTTGGTGGTAATTTTAAAATAAAGTTATACCACTCACTCTCTTCCTAGTAATTGATTGACTTCCAACAAAGCCAATAAATTAATCAAATTATCCTTAAAATCAAAACATTCTCGCAAATAGCATTCCCTCATTCACATCAGCATTGACATTTTCCTGGCATACATATATATGAGGGATGGGTGACACAAGAAACATGCAATCAATTTCCGTCGGTACAAATATCCGTATTACCTAGATTCAGCAGAGACTCGACCTCCTGGTGCACCTCTCCACAGTCGGGCCAGCATACCAATGTACAACATCGATATCAGCGTGAGTGGTACGACGTATGATGACAGGAAAAACGATACCTGTGAAATTGAATATTGAAGAGTCAAAAAGATAGAGAAAAACCTCAATTAATACATCTATGGTGTGTTCTGACCTCTCTTAAAATAATTAAATCGATAATTAAGTCTTGGTTTTTAAACAGTTTAAACTGATCACTTTTCCGAAACTGTTTTTGATGTAATCAGTATGCTTTTTTGACCACCAAAAAACTCTTAATATTATCTTTTATAATTGAACCCTAGTAACACACTAGTAGCACACTAGCACACTCGGTTGAGATAACATAAATATGACTACTACATAAATAACATAAATATGTTACTACAACTAATAATGATCGTTGTGTGCTACTTGGGAAGGTTTTCATAATGGCTTTTGGAGTAGTATCCGGAACATATTATTAGGTTTAGGTCCGAGTCAGGAACTAGTCACTTCGGATATTTGTAATATTTTTAAATGTGCCTAACTTGGTTATCCCCCCTCAGGAGCGTCCGTGCATACATCCACACGCATGCATTTCTAAATCTCGCCGTGTCACAGTGGGACGAAATAAAAAAAAGTGGGACATTGGTATTTGCGGCGAAACTATGAGATGTGGACCATTGATTTCTTCTGCATTTTTTCTACATTTTTTAAGTACTTTATTTTTGTGCTAACAAATTTGATTTAAGAGGTGTATACACCTCGATAAAAAAATTAACTTTTTTATTTTTGGTTTAAATCGATAATAATGTATGATAACATTGTAGATCTAATCATTTCATGAAACTTTGTAGAAGACAAAAACTTTCTATCTCTTAACTGGACGAAGTTGTAGGGTGAAAAAGGAATGCAAAAAATCGTTTTTTTACCATAACTTTTTTGTTTGAATTTTCTCATTGTTTTAATGTTCTACAATGTTTTAGATATTTTAAAAACACACTTCTTTGTAGAAGACAGCTAATCATTATCTCCTTATTTGAAGAATTTACGTCAGTTTTAATGAATTTTTTAAGCTATCTTCGAGGATGTGTAGATTACAGGTTAGCAGGTATTAGCAGCTAAACTTTACGTTAATTTATTCAGTAACTAATACCCTTTAAACTGATGTACAAAGTATAGGGGGGTCCAAGAGGGCAGTTAACAAATTTTCAAAATGGAAATTAAGCTTTTTATTATATTATAGTGCGTGTAAGTGATTTTTTCATCTCTTTTAATAAACATTTGGACTTGCTATTAATTTTTTCAAAAAAAAGGCCAATTTATTAAATAATGAAGCTTATTTGAACAAAATAACGAAAAAAATTCCATCGTTCTACTGCGAATCTTCCTCTTCATCTTCCCAAATAATATTTTGATACGATTTACTACTTTTTCCTCTATAGAGGAAATTACTCTAATGTAGGTCTATGGCTCTAGAATTCGAACTATAGATAAAAATCAACTTTCATTAAATTTATTCTCATTTTGATATTTCAACGAGGCAATATTACTGTATATTTATTATTTTAAGGAAAAAAAAGGTGAAAACATATTTACCTCGAGTTTTAAGTACAGGCCGAATCTTAAATCCATAGACCCACGTTAGAGCACACTCCCCTTCTTCATCTTTTATGACAAAGGCAACGCGGCATGCCCAATTTGACTGGCAACTAGATTGGTTGTTCGGTGTATGAAGTTGGTCTTGCAACGTTGCCGCAATGCCGCATTGCCACTTACATTGTGGCTGATTCTTTATTTTTCCAAGCATGCTGTGATGCAGTCAGCTGATCCGAATGTAGCTCGGTTGTAGTTGACAAGTTTTCAAAAGTGAAAAATGTGTAGTCTTCTCAGAACTGAATTTTGTGCTGTTTGGTTTGAATCAGATCCAGAAAAAAGAAATGAAAATGTGTTGAAGTGTGTTAAGGAGAAAATGGGTGGAGAAAAATTCACACCAAAGCATAAAAAAGCTGTTACCCGGTTTTGCTCCAGACTGCAACAAAAATGGCAACAAAGCAAAAGAAACAAAGTTCATTTTCAAAGCTGTTATAAAACGTGGCTTTCTGGACAACTCTTTCCTGGATCACATTCTTCTATAAATATTCAGCAAAAAAAAGCTTTCGATAAGCTGACTGTTCGGAGCAAGAGGAGACGAGTTGCTGATCTCAGCAAGAACAGGACTGCTTCTGAGCTTTCATTTGCTTTGCAAATGAATGCTCGTCGTGAAGGTAATGAAGATGCAGCTAAACTTATCACCGAAGCAATGCAATCGACCCCAACACGATCGACTCGCATACGAAAAGCTTGGAAAGCACAAAATGTGTCACCCGCTAAGCATGCACGGAAACTTACAGAAGAGGAAGCATTATGCTTCTATATTGACGGAAATTTTTCGAAATCTTTGTGGATAAGCATGAGACAAAACAACAAAATGTGCAACGTTCTTCAAATCTATCCATCGTATCAAGTCCTCATGAAAGCTCGTGAAAAATGTATTCCATCGAAAGAATACATTACTGTTTCGGAATCAATATCTGAAGTAAAGCTTCAAGCTCTTCTTTACCATACGGCTAAGCAGCTAGTTGTTCTTCAAGATGAAGTGTTGATTACTATCTCTGACGCTGAACTGATGGATCTTGAACTTGTTTCAAAATGGGGCTTAGATGGTACCTCTGGCCAATCGAACTACAAACAAGGCTTTGCGGACAATCAGCTTGATGATAGTTCTATTGTTGTCTCATCTTTGGTTCCTGTACAAATGCGTGTCAAGACTTGCCCGTCAAAAATAATTTGGCAAAACATCCGCTCATCATCTACACGGTTCTGCCGCCCAATAAGGATCCAATTTGCCAATGAATCTAAGGAACTTATCATAAAAGAGAAGAAAAAATCAGTGGGGTTGTGTTTAACACACGACCGGTTGACGTAGACTACGTTAACCCGTTTGATTAGTTTCGTAGTATACTGTTCTAATGGGACGTTGGGTTAGCATAAATAAGTGAGAAAGTATGTTAGAACATGCTATGATTCGCTTCTTAGAAATTATTTCGCAGCCGTGGAAAGGGACGTTTGGTTTGAATGTTAGTATGATCAAAGGGCAACAATTGTGCTGCCTGTAGTGATTGTGTTGATATGATCGACCAGCTGGAGACCATTATCCATATCGCGTAATCTCGAAAATCAATCGATATATGATAAAGCTTTAAGAGTTCACACTGTTTCAGTTATTTTTAAATGTTGATTTAACCTCTACCCTTGCCGTAAGGCCTAGTCTCATCAAAATAGCGCTTATGTTTGTCCTCAAAGATCGTTAGACTAGCATTAGATAGTAAGTATGTTAGCAAAAATCTATATTACATTCTTTAGAAAGCATTTGAAAAGTATTTGCACTTTGTCAAGTTGGTTGACCACTTGATTTTATTTCCCACCTCAAATTTAAGGCCCTTCTCTAGCTTTCCGACCAGTAGTTAGTAACGCATTACCTCTGGTTGCTTCCAGTTTCGCCCGATAACCCCGAGTTCGCTCGGCATCGGTACATGGACAATTCGGAGGATTTTTCGAATGTTCGATCTTAACGCGCTTTCGAAATTTGCGCAAACGGTTGGCATCAAAACGAATAGGCATTGCACTTATTCACCCTTTTACAGTTTCTCAAAATTTATTTCTTCCTAGAAGTAAAACGCTATCCAACGCGAATCGTTAACACAACAGAATAACTATTCATAACAGTACTCATTGAAATGTGCATGTTCGAGAATCAAAACATTGTCCGTGATAGGGAATTTCTTGAAACATGCCAGAACGCAACATTCTTTAAAATTTTCATACACCGATTGATAAATTTTTTGAGTAGAGCAGTCTCAAAAATAAATAAGTCAAGAAACAATCGAATTCTTAGCGACCGGTGTTTAAATTTTTCGTGACGGTAGCCATTTGTAAATTGTACAAAATGCTCAAGGTATGCAACAAAGAGAAAACTAATTTTGTTTTAGCCACCGCTGTCAGCCAATCGGTAAGACCCAAACATTCAAATCAAACAAACCCTCTCAAAATAAAATTGGTCGTCCTGAAAAGGACGGATTTGAAATGGTTCGCATTTGATTCAAAACCCTCTCTGCGCCTTACCAAAAGATGTCTACCAAATATCACACACACATAAGCACCTTATTTCGCTCCTCGTGGTTGCACCCACCAGCTGGCTACAAAGTCTTTATCTACCAAATATCACACACACACAAGCACCTTATTTCGCCCCTAGTAGCAGCACCCACCGGCTGGCTACATAGACATGATTTGCCCAAGCAACCGACTGCCTAGCACACCACAGCATAATGTATGGCTGCCTAGCAACGGTTGCCTAGCCAACGGCTTGGTAACAACAGACGGCAGTGCAATCAGCTACCTGACCAATTGGTAGGTCGCCAGTGCACTTTTTATGGTGCTTGCTGCCAGCTGCCAAATTCAAATTGGCGTCTTGCCGCTCCGCTGAATGAAGCTAGTGCACCCTCCAGGGTACATGCTATCGCCCGGCGCCAGCTGCCAATCCATACTGGCTCGCTGCTTCGCACAGCTTCAGTACTGCAACACGAATGAGAAAATTTGTGAAGGTGTACCCGTTTTATATCGTTCACTGCTGCATATGAGACCTCCCTTGCTTGCATTTGAAATCTGTGATAGTAAAATTTAGTGCATTGAGTAAATTTACTCTGAAAAATCGGCATTATAAGACATCACCTCGTATTTTGGTTATTTTCAATAGCTTGAAATTGTTAACGGATAATGTTGGATAATTGAATTAATACGCGGGAAAATTTCCAATCGATTGATGTTAACATCTTGAAAATCTATTGAGCATTTATTAAGTTATTAGCGTTTAATTTGTAACGATATTTCGTGACGGTCGCGGATTTTTAGATTTTCAATTGACACCCTACCCTTCCCGTAAGACGTAGTCTACGTCAAAATGTGGATGATCAAATAGCTCATTTAACTACGACCATCACTCAAAATTCCGCACTTTCGAAAATCAACATCAGTCATACAATGATATGCAGCATGGTAGATGGTAAGGTGTGTAGTGCTGTGTCTGAAGTATCATGTCAAAAGTGCTATGTTTGTGGAGCTTCACCCAAAGAGTTTCATGATGTAAGCAAAATGGAAATGAAAATACCCAACAAGGAGATGCTTAAATTCGGCTTTTCCACACTTCATTGTCATATTCGGTAAGTTTTTGCATATGAACATGACATTTATTATTTCTTGTTAACTAATTTATTATTATATTTAAAAATTAGGTTTATGGAATGCCTGCTACATATTGCTTATCGATTGGATGTTAAATGTTGGCAAGCTAGAAAACCTCATGAAAAAGAAAGTGTCGTGGCTCGTAAAAAATACATCCAAGAAGCGTTTAAAAGACAGATGGGCCTCATAATAGACGTTCCCAAGCAAGGCCCAGGTACATCAAATGATGGAAACACAGACAGAAGGTTTTTTGATGATCCGTCTGTCACAGCATTTATTACGGGATTGTACGTAGACATCATTGAGAAATTTTCCAACATTTTGTCAGTTATTTCTTCGGGATTTGAGATAAATGCAGAAAAGTTTAGGATATATCTTATTGAAACTGCCCAGCAATATGTGAAGCTGTACGGCTGGTACAAAATGCCATCCAGCGTACATCGTGTTTTAATTCATGGAGCAGACATTATAAGAGCTTCCATTATTCCCGTCGGTCATCTATCGGAGGAGCTTCAAGAATGTCGGAATAAGGACATTAAAAACTTTCGAGAGCATCGAGCAAGGAAATGTTCACGGTACATATAGCTCCAATTTTATATCTACCAAACACTTAGCTTTATTTATTTGTTAACATTTAACAGTGTAGCCACGAATCAGGACATCTTCAACCGTTTGTTGGTATCTTCAGATCCACTGATTTGGGTGTAAAATGTAAGGAGGAAATGTAAGCCTTTCAGAAAAGATGCATTGCAATTTTTGAAAGAACCTGAAGCTTTGAACAAAGAGGTGTCAAATTCCTCCAACGATGAAGAATCGGAATATGAAGAGGAAGATTCGCAGTAGAACGATGAAGTGTTTTTCGTTATCTAATAAATTGGCCTTTTTTTTGAAAAAATTAATAGCAAGTCCAAATGTTTATTAAAAGAGATGAAAAAATCACTTACACGCACTATAATATAATAAAAAGCTTAATTTCCATTTTGAAAATTTGTTAACTGCCCTCTTGGACCCCCCTATACTTTGTACATCAGTTTAAAGGGTATTAGTTACTGAATAAATTAACGTAAAGTTTAGCTGCTAATACCTGCTAACCTGTAATTTACACATCCTCGAAGATAGCTTAAAAAATTCATTAAAACTGACGTAAATTCTTCAAATAACGAGATAATGATTAGCTGTCTTCTACAAAGAAGTGTGTTTTTAAAATATCTAAAACATTGTAGAACATTAAAACAATGAGAAAATTCAAACAAAAAAGTTATGGTAAAAAAACGATTTTTTGCATTCCTTTTTCACCCTACAACTTCGTCCAGTTAAGAGATAGAAAGTTTTTGTCTTCTACAAAGTTTCATGAAATGATTAGATCTACAATGTTATCATACATTATTATCGATTTAAACCAAAAATAAAAAAGTTAATTTTTTTATCGAGGTGTATACACCTCTTAAATCAAATTTGTTAGCACAAAAATAAAGTACTTAAAAAATGTAGAAAAATTGCAGAAGAAATCAATGGTCCACATCTCATAGTTTCGCCGCAAATACCAATGTCCCACTTTTTTTTATTTCGTCCCACTGTGCGTGTTGAGGCGAATAAACAATATTGAACGATATGTATACCCTTTATTGTAAGTGCGATAAAATAATAGGTCTAGAAGCACAAACTTTCCTTCACAATTTTTGAGTAGAATTTTATTGGTTCGAAGTTCCAGTAAAACATAAATTGTATTTCTTACTTACCTGTATGCCTTGTTCAGGCTACGGACTTAAACTAGTTTAGAGTGTAATGTTTACATGTGCATAATTTCGTAACAATCTGTCAAGTGGATATCGAGATGGCTTCCAAGCAAGAAATGCCTCGACAAAAAATTATGAGCGCGGTCGTGGAAAATCCAGGCCAGTCCCACAGGTGGATCGCGAAACAGCTGGGAATCGACCGTGATAACCGGTGATGGAGTGGTAAAAAGCCAACGATGTTGTTTTTGTGCCGAAGGAGGCAAATCCACCAAACTCACCAGAACTTCGCCCATCTGAAAAATTCTGGGTGATTATGAAGGGCAAGCTCCGGAAAACAGGGAAACTGGGACAAGGATTTGAAGAAAGGGTGGATGAAAGTGTGTAAGAAAGATGGAGTCGCACAGGATTTGATGGGTAGCGTTAAGTCTAAGTTGCGAGCATTTAGGCTAGGAGGCTAGGACTTTGCAAAAACATAGCTTATATGTGTTTATTTATTCCCAGGATGTTTCAAAAAAATCCGACTTAATTTGAATTTTTGGTGATCATTTATGTCTGTTGCATTTTTTTTTATTCGTGTACAATCTTTAATATCTATCCATAACCAGTTCAAGCTTGATCCACTTAGTATTTGGCCGCACAAAATGAGACATTTCTTATCATAAAAAGAACATAAAAAGCGGTTGAGGTTTCATTCTGCTGGGAATTTATTGAACTTCAAAGGAGAAAAAACAATGAAAAACTATTCATCGACATTCCACCACTTTTGCAAATCGGATGGATTTTTTTTAGTGTTTTGCCATTTTTTTGACGTAGGACTACGTCTGTGTTTTCAATACTGGGGTACACGTTCGAATTGCGAAAATGTGGAGCGTCACGAAAAATATATAGGTTTTGAACGTTAATAACTAAGTCATTTCACGATCGATTTACAAAATGTTTGCACCAATCGATCGGGACATTTCCTACGCTTCGATTTCTATTGATTTATAACATTCAACTATTGAAATTAACGCAAATATAAGGTGATGTCTTATAATGTCGATTTTTCAGAGTAAATTTACCAAATACACAGTACTTTGCTAGCACAGACTTCATATTTAAGTAACGAACGTCTCCTAGGCAGCCATGAATGTTATATAAGGGGTACACCTTCGCATTTTGAATTAGTTTTTCGGTGGACGTGGAGCAGTACAGAGTAGGATCTGCAGTTGGATCGTAGCCGGCAGCAGCACTGGCGAGCAGTCGTTGCCCAGTGAGGCGTTGATGCAGTTGGCTATTGTTGCCGATCCTCCCGTCAACTTCGCTGCGAGAAACATGGCTGCTGAAGTCTACGATTTGGCGGGAAAAAGCCGCCCGTGAAAACGAGACAAGAATCAACTATCCCACGTCACCTGAAGATGGCCACCCGCAACGAGGAGTAGCTGAACCAAGAATATCAAGAAGAAAGCCCAATTCAATCGCGAATCATGTTTCTCCCCGGTCAACTAATCCGTCCTTTTCAGGACGACCAAATCAGTTTGCCAACTAAAAATTTCCATCGAAATTTCCATTACCGCGCCCCGGCTGAACATGGCATTGCTTTAAACGCCGCGTCCCGGAGTAAATGGAAAAGAGCATTGAACAACCAATGAACCAACAGATCCATAACTATCTTCGCGTTAAAGATAGTGGCCCTTCCAACCATCGTAGAAAATATAACCGGGGCCGTATCATAATTAAGAGCCACCAAATGCTTTCCAAAGAGTGTACAATAGAATTTTTTTGGCCCTTTTCAGGACTACTGGTTTAAGTCAGCGGATAGCCCTGACGTGTATGGGAATTAGATTGCTGCGTAGTCCTACGTCAACTTTGCGTACAACCCCATTGGGCTGTCCCTTGTAGTTTTTCACTTTGTTTTTGATAATTGCCAAATATTTTTCGATGGGACGAAAATTTTGACAATTTGGTGAGTTGAGAATTTTTTCAATAACGTCAACAGCATCCTGCTTATACCATTCCATAACTTCCCGGCTGTAATGGCAGCTGGCTAAGTCCGGCCAGAACTTCACCGGACCGTCGTGCGATTGAATGAATGGCAAAAGTCGCTTCTGAATACACTCCTCCATGTATAAAGCATGTACTCGAACACAAATGCGACTCTTTCTTTTGTGTATAACTTTTTATTGCGTGGGTAAAAATTGATGAAATTTTGAGTAAAGTTTAGAGTAGTTAAGATTGTACTTTTTACATGTGCAAAATTTCGTCACGATCTGGTTGTCGAGATGGTTTCCAAGCAATAAATTCGACAAAAAATTATATGCGTGGTCGTGGAGTCACGAAACAGTTGGGAATCGACAATACGACCATTTCCCGTGTGGTTAAATCGTTCAAGGAGACCCAGACGACCCAGCGGTGAGCTGGCAGCGGAAGAAAAGCGTAGACGACCGACCCCGTAAACGCATGGAAGGTGAGGGATAATTTCAAGCGAAATCCGAACCATTCGATTCGGGACGTGGCTAAGAAGGTCAATTCTTACGTCTGGTTCGTCCAGCAGACAATGAAGTGGGCCGGACTTTATGTCTTCAATGTAAGGAAAGCGCCTAACCGAACCGATAAACAGAATACGGTGGCAAAAACCCGCGCCAGGAAGCTGTACCCCGAGTAGATGGTGAAGCCGAAATGCATTGTAATGGACGACGAGACGTACATTAAAGCCGACGCCAAGTAGATCCCCGGCCTGGAGTTTTTCGCCGGCAAGACCCTGCATGTTCCGGAGAAGTTCCGGAAGAAGAAAGTCGACAAATTTGCCAAGAAGTACTTGTGGCAGGAGTCTGTGGGTGTGGGAAATTCAGCAAGCCGCACACAATGACCGGCACCATCAACGGCCAAATATATAAAGAAGAATGCCTCCAGAAGTGCCTGCTTCCCTTTCTCCAGTCTCACGAAGGTCCCACATTTCGTGAAAACGGTGATGGAATGGTACAAAGTCAACGATGTTGTTTTTGTGCTGAAGGAGGCAAATTCGCCAAGCTCGCCAGAACTTCACACAATAGAAAAATTCTGGACGATTGTGAGGACCCCGGGAAGGTCCTCAAAAACGACAAGGATTTGAAGAAAGTGTGGATGAAAGTGTGTAAGAAAGATGGCGCAAATGTTGCACAGGATTTGCTGGGTAGCGTTAAGTACAAGGTGTGAGCATTTAGCCTAGGAGAGGAGGTTTAATGAACCAACTTTGCAAATACATAGCTTATAGGTGTTTATTTATTCCCTGAGATTTGAAAAAATATCCCAATAAAAATGAATTTTTGGTGATCATTTTTGTCTGCTGTATTTTTTCCAAGTATAATCTGCCCATTCAATTCGAGTACTACTTTACCATTGGTTCGAGTACTACTTTACCCATGCCCTTTCGCTCAATTTTCAATACTTCTATTCTATTTCCAACCTACCGTACACTGACGGAACTTTCAACACTGTCTCTTCATATCTTTCATTGGAGATGAGCGAAACATCTCCTTCTACATCATAATCGTTACTTCACGCACGGAGAATACAAAAATAACAATTAGAGTATGTAAATCCCATAAATGGTGGTAACCATTAATCCATACTGGCGGGGACCAGTATCACAACTCTTTACGGTCTTTCTCTCCGATGTCACTAAGTCAGAGATGACGAGAGAAAGCAAAATTGAGTAAAAATCAGACGTTGTGTATAAAAACCAACCCCCGAGCATCTTGACAGATGAGCTTAGTTTCACGTACCCATCTACAAATTGTAGATGTCTCTACCGTGCATAAACAAAAGGGCCATCCATTCTCGATACTACCGCTTTTTAGCTTTGGAATACATGTTTTCGTTTCCTTATATATGGATGTTAAATGCAGTGCAAGAACAATTTTTTATTAAGGCGTAATGTGGATGTGGCCCTCTTTCCATTAATTTGATTTCAATTGTATCGATGCTGATTTATCATTGCTTGAGAATGGGAATGAGGGAAAGAGAAACAGAGAGAGAAGAGAGAGAAACAGAGAGAAAGAAACAGAGAGAGAGAGGGAAGGAGAGATAAACGGGAGATAAAGAATGCAGAAGAGGAGATTAATTTTAATTAATGTATGAGTTTCTCGTTTATTTAATGTATGAGTTACACTTCTGTCAGTACCAAGCATAAAACTTGATGAAATTTATTGACCTTTCTGTTTCAAGCACACCGCGATGAAAAAAATTCAATCCAATCCATCGTGTGTGCTTGAAAGAGAAACGAGAGCAAGCTCTAATGCTACCATTGCTCCCAGACGACTGAAGGAAGCGTTAGTTCTTGAAGCTTGCCACTTTTGGTGTGGCGCTAGGGACGATTTTAACATTTTAAGCTCGGTTCACAATGGATTGTGCGGATCCAATAAAAGGTAACAATATTTCTTCTGCCAAACTACTAGTACTCATTTAGATAAAACATTATAATACCTGGCTGATAAACAATGAAAAAATACTATCGTTGTGATAACCCCTGCACTACGTAAAACACGGAAGATTTTTCTCTCGAGTCAAATTAACGACAAAACACCACAACATCCGCCGCGAATACTGTGTTTGTTGCATATAGCCTTCAAGAAAACCGAGTTGTCAAATTAGCACCACACGGAGCACCAAGTTTTCGACTTCACGTTTGTGGTTTGGGGGGGGCACCCCCCCCCGCCCCGGGGGTGCCCCCGGGGGGAAAAAAAACCCCCTTTGAAAAAAAAAAACCCTTTTTTGAACACCCAAAACAAAAAAAATTTTTTTTTAAAAAATTTTTTTTTTTTTCGAGACAGAGGGGCGGGGTGGTGTGGTGCCTAAACAAAAATAATAAAAAAATATTGTTTTTATATAATTATTTTTTTTTTCTTTCCCACAATAAAATTAATTATTAATAAAAAAAAGAAAGGGGGGGGGGAGGAAAAAAAATAAAAATTTTATTTTATTTATACTAAGGAGGCGGCGAATAAAAAATATTTTTTTTTTTTGAAAAAAAAAAAAAAAAATTTAATTTAAAAAAAAATTTTTTTTTTTTTTTTTTTTTTTTTTTGTTTCCTCTTTTTTTTTTTTTTTCTTTCCCCACACTACACTCAACTAAATAACCTTAGGATAATCATAAGTTTAACCTTATGAAATATAGAAGAACGATCAATTTTCATTTTCATTAAGTATCTTATGAAATTTGGATGCTCTATTATGAGATTCATTCAAGCACCTTATAAATTTCATAGAAGTTACGTGCGAGTAATTTTCATAATATATGAGTTATGTTTTTCGTCACTAGTTTTGATGTGAAAAACTCATTAGACAAAACTTATGAATTCAGAGCTGGCTCGCATCGCAGTAGCATTATCAAATACGCCAGCTGCGAGTAAATAATTATGTCCATCAATACTACGGTGCATAGCACACAGTCACTGTTCTCTAGCAGTAAAAATCTTTTTGTCTCGAAAGTGTCCAAAAGGCCAAAAATGAAAAGCCGCGCAAAACACGGCTGGAACGGGTAAGTTCTCGTTTGGCGAGAGTGTTTTATTTGATAACAATTTTGTCGATTCAACCATCTAACATACAGGTCCGACAACAATCAAAACAGCTGGTGGTGAAAGTAGCACAGAAGGAAATGGCGAATGTGGATAAGCTGAAGCAAGCGCTTGAAGCAGAAGTAGCTAAGTGAATTGCAAGCAGACTACCGGAATACACACATTGCCTCGAGGATGTTGGTGAAGCTCATAAAAATGCGGAAGCACCAGAACAATGCGTAAACAAAAAAGAAAAAGGCTGCTCTCATTTCCCACAAGCACAGTCATGGATCGTTCCATTCTGGAATCGCCTCGAAAACCGGCGGTAAAGTTGGTGGATCAACCAAGGAGACTCCTCAATTAAACTCAGCCGAAAGGCAGTCCTTGAAAGCAGTCGATTACGATTCCAAGTTCTGTAAACAGTCGAACAGATCCGGGAACATCCAAGGTACAGTACTACAACTACAATACCAAGCACCGAAAGGAATACGACCAACCGATTTCGTTCTTGAATGCAATTCAAGAAGTTGCTCGGTTGGAGAGACTTCAGAACGATATGTTGCTTGCAAGGAGGTAAGAATTAACACGGACAGAAATGATGCATGATTGATATAACTTTTGCCATAGTTATCCCAAGCTTCGAAGATATTCTGACATAGTTAATAAATGGTTGTTTGAAAATGATTTGATGTTTACATCAAGCATATATTTCATTTGAATCAACGTTATTGAACATCAACCATTAAATGCTTAAATCAAGCATACATGTCATTATTTGAATCCGTGTTTATCGTTGAATCACTCATACTGGAAGGTTAAATAGGGCATATAGCAGCTCTACTGAGCCTCGTGGCTGCCATCCGCACTCAACGACAAAGCGAAGGAAAAAAATATCATGGCGGCGGCAGATCACTCGGTTGACTTGGACGACGACCTGGTTGAAGAGTTTTATGTTGACGAAGAAGTGATAGAATTATTGAAATCGTTTGGATTATCCGCGAAGAGTTTGTAGAACTAAACGGTGTTATCATAGGAGCGATATAAATGTACAAATAGTCAATAAACTTGTTATATGTTCAAATACATTTAAAGTAATCATGTTTGATTGTATTGCACGAAGCACGTAATTAATTAAAATGTTTGAAAATTGGAAATATCATTCTTATCAATTGATGATATTTCCAATTTTCAAACATTGTTATATGTTGTTTAATTTCGTAATATCCAAAGAATATGTGCTAATTGAGTAAACGTTCCTATAATGGTGGTATTTTAGTGTAAAATGTTCCAATTAGAACATATTGCACTAAAATACCACCATTATAGGAACTTTTATGGTAAATTTAACGATTTTTTTGATTTTTGAACCAACCATAACATCATTTGAACGAATCTCTGTGTATGCTTAAACCAACCATCCGATACCATTGGTTCAACCCTCAAAATAAGGTCAAATTAAACGTAATCATTATTGAATTTATCATGAGAATCAGAGAGCTGTCAAATCATCAACAATGAATATTGTTGATGTTAGCATAATATGGTTGATTCAACCCTATTTCATGCTCTAATTAGATCATCAATTCTGTTTAATTGAAGCTTCCATTATTCTTCGATCTATTGAATTATGCGTGAAACAATCTCAAAACATTATTATATAAAAGTCAATGCACAAATATGCTGATCGGGACCGGAATATTATTGATATGACTTTATTTTTTTCTCCGTGTAAATAAATTTCACAAGCAACCTTTGAATTTCTCCACGTCTTGGTGTTTTTCGTTGGTTAGTTGAAAAGCATATGGTTCACACAAGAAAATCATAATCGGTTCAATAGAATGTTAAGTAGCTTAAACACCATAACGGTATTATTATGGTTTTTCAAATAAGACTCAGGTAGGATTTATTATAAATGCATTAAAACAAATGTAATGTAAACAGTAAAGGTGTTAACACGCCTTATCAATTATTTAAACTACTCAACATTCAATATTCCGCACGATGCATTGGTGGTGGTGGGTTTGGGATTTTAGAAACATCGATTGAGTTGGATGTTTCAACAGTTGAACAATTCGATTGTCGATTTTGTTCGGTAGCTGTCGGAGACGGTTGAGTGGTGGATCTGATTGGGCTCGTTTCCGGTTCTGGTAGTCTATGCGAATCTATAGCTTTTCCAAGGCGACTTGACATCGATCCGATCCTGCGGAAGTGTGTCTGAAATTGGACAGAGTTGAGGAAAAACTCCTCCGATCCGAAATGACTTAAATTCTAACCTCCTTGAAGAACATATCGTTTGAAGTTCAACAGGTCTTGGTATTGTAGTTGTAGTACTGTACCTTGGATGTTCCCGGATTGTTCGACTGTTTACAGAACTTGGAATCGTAATCGACTGCTTTCAAGAGACTGCCTTTCGGCTGAGTTTATTGAGGAGTCTCCTTGGTTGATCCACCAACTTTACCGCCGGTTTTCGAGGCGATTCCAGAATGGAACGATCCATGACTGTGCTTGTGGGAAATGAGAGCAGCCTTTTTCTTTTTTGTTTACGCATTGTTCTGGTGCTTCCGCATTTTTATGAGCTTCACCAACATCCTCGAGGCAATGTGTGTATTCCGGTAGTCTGCTTGCAATTCACTTAGCTACTTCTGCTTCAAGCGCTTGCTTCAGCTTATCCACATTCGCCATTTCCTTCTGTGCTACTTTCACCACCAGCTGTTTTGATTGTTGTCGGACCTGTATGTTAGATGGTTGAATCGACAAAATTGTTATCAAATAAAACACTCTCGCCAAACGAGAACTTACCCGTTACAGCCGTGTTTTGCGCGGCTTTTCATTTTTGGCTTTTTGGACACTTTCGAGACAAAAAGATTTTTACTGCTAGAGAACAGTGACTGTGTGCTATGCACCGTAGTATTGATGGACATAATTATTTACTCGCAGCTGGCGTATTTGATAATGCTACTGCGATGCGAGCCAGCTCTGAATTCATAAGTTTTGTCTAATGAGTTTTTCACATCAAAACTAGTGACGAAAAACATAACTCATATTTATGAAAATTACTCGCACGTAACTTCTATGAAATTTATAAGGTGCTTGAATGAATCTCATAATAGAGCATCCAAATTTCATAAGATACTTAATGAAAATGAAAATTGATCGTTCTTCTATATTTCATAAGGTTAAACTTATGATTATCCTAAGGTTATTTAGTTGAGTGATATCCTATTTGAAAATGCATCAGAAATCATTATACCGAGGCCGTGAAGGAGCACAACCTACATAAAGTTCATATTGAACGATGCATGATTTTCCTATGTGAACGCATATGCTTTTCATAAGGTTAACCTACGAATTTCTCCACGGTCTTTGTGTTTTTCATAAGGTTGGTTGTTGAAATTCATTCTGGTTCAAACAGCAAATAAATCATAAGATAATCGAGGAAAGATTACAAAGAGTTCTTATAGCAAAAAATCATAAGGTATTATTATGGTTTTTGCTATATTTATTGGCTCAGTGTACATGCTCTGAGTCAACAATAGGTGAAAATTTAATATTTTACTTAAAAAAAAGGTTCACATTAACATTTGTAGATTTCTCTTACAGTGAGAGAATGTAAATGTGCACTTTTCTAATGTGTGTTAGCATTTTAATCAAATAATTGAAATTACAGACGAAATGTAAGGTGATTGTAAACGGAAATGTTTGTTGTTTCAATAGGTTTTGTTTGTTTGCTTCAAACAACATTTCAGTTAAATCATACTAATTTTTTTATTTTTTTTTAATAAACAATAAGCGTTGGTAGAATCAACCAACAAATCTGTTTGTTTTCGTAGCTGTCACAATGAAACAATCAACATAATGGTAAGTTCAAACGCATGTCAGTTCAACTTAACTGCTTAAATCCCGAAACAATAACTCAAAATTTCAGTTTGTTTAATCACCGTAGGTAGTCAAGTAATATGATGTTTGTGCCCAATTCAACGTGAAATTCCTGTTAAATGAAACTAGAATATGTTTGCGTTTACCAATACTTTCTCTTTCTCTTAGCAAAGCGATTTTTTTTGCTTCGGTGGCTTTCCATTGTGCTGAAGGTTTCAGAGCGTCACACATTGAGAAGAATAGTTCGCCATTTAAAAGTGGAGTATGCTGCCATTTTATTCACGCCTTGCTAGCTTTCGGATATTTTTCAAGTGCTGTAAATTTCGGAGTTTTTATAATTACGGTTTTTAAATATTTCATTTTTTTGCTGGTGGTTTAAGTCTGGGGTGTGTTTTTGTTTTTTTTTTTTTTTTGTAAAAAAAAATACCACCTTTTAATTTTTAGGAAAAATTACCAAAATTTGTTAGCATTTTTTTTATTAAGTTCGGAATTTGGCCCCCCAGCTTTGAAAATAAAAGTCGATTTTTATTTGTTTAATTGTTTATTTGGTTTTTGTTTCTTTTGGTTTGGGGGAGCCAGGGAGCCAGGGTTACAGGGGTTTACTGTATTTTTGTTAGGGGGTTGGGGGGTTGGGGGGGATAAAAACAAACCCAAAAGGAGAGGGTTCCTCTCCCATGTACGCATCAAAACAGAGTGTGTACAAACTACCGCTAGAAAACTATCACAAGCGATCAGTGGTACATGAGCGAGATCCAACGAATTATTATTGCCAGTTGAGGTGGCAGATGTATCTGTGCCTCAAACTACCCCGCAGTGGGATGTTTGGCAATGATAACGTCCTTGGTTCGAGTACTACTTTACCCATGCCCTTTCGCTCAATTTTCAATACTTCTATTCTATTTCCAACCTACCGTACACTGACGGAACTTTCAACACTTTCTCTTCATATCTTTCATTCTAGCAAACATGACTGTCAACTTTTGGTGCCTCATGGTGATGAGCGAAACATCTCCTTCTACATCATAATCGTTACTCCACGCACGGAGAATACAAAAATAACAATTAGAGCATTCAAAATTGTTGATTCAACATTTTCTTTAATTGCGAAAAAACCCCCGGAACCAGGACCATGGGCAATAATGTGATGAATAAAAAAATTCCTCCACCTTTTTTTTTTTTATTGTTACCAATAGTCATTTTTTTTTTTTCTTTTTTTGCCTGGGCCTTTTTCCCCACTTTGTGACAATCACCCACGCCAGGGGGAAAAACCCCCCCCCCCCCCCCCCCAACACATCTCTTATATAAGATCGGGGCGGCACGGTTTTTTTTCCCCTCCGGGAAGACGTGACCAGATTTTTTCGCCTCAGAAAAACCACCGACGTCGACTGGGATTGAACCCAGACCCACTGGGGTGCCAAGTAGCAGTCACGCTTACCACTACACCACCGACGCCGGCTAATAGTCATCTTCACTATGATTAAATTGTCGGTACAATCATACATTTGTTATGCCTGGGTCTACGAGCACCAAATTGGGTCTATTCATGGATACAACTTCGTCCCATTCGATCGATAGATTTGTTATTAAATGCAGTCTTCGTATGTTTTATTTTTCCTCCTTCTCCATGGTGGGATCAGCAATACACCGAGGTTTACCGTAAAAAGTCCGACGATTAAAGTTTTTCGTAGACGTGGAACAACTGAGCACTTCGAAGTATACACGGCTCTCGAACGCGAACTCAAGAACTTCATCAAGGCCAAGAAATGCGGATTACAGACGTCGCAAAGAGGCGCATGTTGAACTTTTTTAATCAGTTTCTGGAACTAAACATTGTACCGGATGATTGGAGACGGGTGAGAGTTATTGCCATTCAAAAACCTGGCCCGCGTTCGACCTCCTATCGACCCATCTTGTATTCGATCTTGTTATGTTGTTGGAGAAAATGATCCTCTTCCGTCTGGACAAATGGGTTGAGACGAACAACCTGCTTTCAGATACTCAATATGGTTTCCGTAGGGGTCAGAGAAACATATGAGCTTTTCTCATGGAAACTCTACAGCTTCCCGATTTAGCTACATGGGTCTCTCCCAGGGCTCATGTTTAAGCCCTTTTTTGTACAATTTTTATGTCAAAGACATTGACGGTTGTCTAAGTGACAACTGTACTTTCAGACAACTTGCAGATGACGGCGTAGTGTCTGTCACGGGACCCAATGGGGTCGATCTGCAAGGACCCTTACAGGATACCTTAGACAATATGTCTACTTGGGCTCTAGAGTTAGGTATCGAATTCTCTACGGAGAAAACTGAGTTGGTAGTTTTTTCTAGGAAGCATAACCCAGCACAACCGAAGCTTCAAATTTGGGGTAAACCAATAACTCATTCAATCTCATTTAAACATCTTGGGGTCTGGTTCGACTCTATGTGCACCTGGAGATCCCACATTGAGTATCTGAAGCGAAAGTGCCAACCGGACCGGACAACGATTTTGTCGGTTATAGAATACGGTAGTTTTTGTTTTGAGTCAGCGGCTCGGTTGCACATAATAAAACTGGAACGTATTCAGAATCGGTGTCTTCGTATCGCGTTAGTTTGCATGCACTCGACTCATACCATGAGTCTTGAAGTGCTGGCTGGCATGTTGCCACTTTTGGATCGGTTTTCAGAATCATCTCTCCGGCTCCTCACCAGGTGTGAAGTCATGAACCCTCAGGTAATCGAAAACTCTGAGAAGCTCCTTGAGTTGAATCCTCAAACTCGCTTCATGACTTTGTACCATTTGTACATAACACAGGATGTCAGCCCTTCGCCGAATATTGTGCTTCCGGCTTTCTTAAAGTTGGCTAACTATACCGAAGGCTAACAAAATTGGAGTAAAATTCGGGAATTTGACAGGAGAAAAAAAAATTTGCTTCCATCGTCTAGCAAAGCACACTTCGTTTTTTTCATTTAAAAAAAAAGAAAAAAATTGACTTATTTCGGATGGTGATAAGAGAAAAGCTAGACAGATAATTGCTTTTGATATGCTGGTCAATTTTGGAAAAGGTATTTCACGACTTAGGGTGAAAAAAATTTAGATGGACAGTTCTCACCAAATTCCTGCATGTATATTTCAACATCACACCCATACCTTTAAAGAATAAAGCCCATTTTCCTAAAAACATTATTTTCCTTTTCATACGTATGTCATTTTGCGTATTTTTTCTTCTAGCTTGGTTAGCTAAAATCGATTATGGTTATGAAAAATATTACTGGTTTACACGGTGCATTCTGTTGGAATTTACTCTGTGGGTTTGTCATTATAACCAGTTTTCAATTTTAATAACCTAACGAATATCTGCCTCTTTTGCTCTGCGGTTATTGTGCTAAAAGTTTTTTACTTTTAACGTAACACTTACATGAAATGCAACCAAACTGTATCCTTCTGTGTGCAGAAAGAGACATGCTGTATAATCGCCACCTCTACTGGGATAATGTAGAACTCCGTGCGATATGGCCACTGGAATGGCTGTGGTCACTATGACAAACCATGCAACGGTAATTGCTCTGTAATGGAAAATAGTTCCCAGTAAATTGCTAAAACTTTAAGGTGAAGATACAACTTTGAGAGCACAAATATCCCACATATCATACAGTTATCAAATTGGCAACTAGAAGAGTATAACAATTTCATTATTGTATGTTAAGTAGGCGATGATGTTTGTGCTCTTTAAGTCTTACGTTAAGATTCATTTATATCTCCCCCTACGAACATTGCGTTATTTCTTGAACGGAACACCCTAAAACTTACATCACAGCATTCTTTTCTGTTCTAATTGACATACTAGTGATTGGGTGCACCACAGCCAGAAAACGATCCAAGGACATTAAAACTAAGGTGTACGCACTGGCATGGGCAGTCACTACTATCATATATTGTACCTGCAACATTGATTGATATGTGATACAAAACAGCATTAGCGTGACGCATATTCATATATGAATACTTACAAATTTGCACCAAATTGATCCAAAAGGCCATTCCGGTAGGATATAATCAGTCGCGGTAAATGGAACACAAAATATTACAAACAACAGATCTGCTGCCGCTAAATTGATGATAAGTAAATTGGTAGTTGATCGCATGTTAGGATTAGCAGCAACAACTGAAAAAAGAAGATACAAAAACAGGATACCTGTGATAGTCTTGAAGATACAATCATCTATATTTCATCAATTTATGTACAGATATGCATTCCACTGTCAGGTATCAAGATTCAAAACGTTTGTTCAGTTACCACCTTCCCTTACAAATGGATAATTTGTGTTTCACCGTACATTACCCTAGTTAAGTCTAACATCAAAATTACAAATTAAGATTAGCATTCGAATATAATTTTTGATTTAAACATCAAATTGAAAACATTACTAGATTTCACTTAACGTTTGTCAAATTTGATGTGAGCGTAAGTTTTTATTCTGCTGTATGTTTTCATTCACGACTCTCAACGGAAAGTGGTTTAAAAATGAAACGAATGAGTTAGGAATAAAAAACACCAATGAAGTTTTTATTTTTAATAAACATATTTAATTTTCCAGTCTCAACCAAATTAACTTTACAGAGCCAAGTTCTCGTTTAATATATTACAAATATAAAAAAGATAAATCTTAAAACTAAGTTCAAGGGATAAAACCGATTACTCGCGGTCGTCTCGAGGTTAATGGAAATTACAATTTTATTGATGGGGAAATTCCGGTGGGAATTTTGAACAAAGCGTAAAGAACAATACGTTTCTGATATCTAGAACTGCAAATTACAATTTTTGAATTGAACGTTTTCAATGAAAAAAAAATACCACTCATTCGCACACTGATGAGAGCATTTCTAAAAAATTTAACCTTAACATGTATATTAATCAAACTAGAATCTATAATTAACGTTAGTTAAAAACACATAAATAAGTTTCATGAACTCCAAATCGCGTGCAGCCAAAATGTCTCGAATCGGTACATTGGGTTATCAACCTCGAGCCCGAAGGGAATCATAAAGTTTAGATCTGACTCCACGATGCTCAGCACAAAACCAAATTGCGTGATGAGCGTCCTGGTAACCTTATCCACATTCACAGAGATTGCTGTCTCCCAGCCCAACACGGTACAAATGAGCGTTTAATGAATAATGATTAGACATGAGGCGAGACATCATACGAATGAAGTCTCGACCCACTCGTGTCTCGTGTGAAAGAATATATCCATCGCCCCAAATCTCCTTTACTCCATTTATACTCCCAGCTAACAAGTGATATCTGACGAAAAATAGGGAAGCAATCGTTAAAGGTGATTTGCCGGTCATAAAAATCGCCTTCCATAGCACCCACCCTTGCAAACGAGTCCGCTTTCTCATTGTCCGGAATCGAACAATGGGAAGGGACCCACATAAGCTGATTTGGGGATTTTGTTCAGCTACTTTCCTTGGTCGGATGCGTTTTCGCTTCCGTGAAGCAATTTCCGGGAAACTGAAAGATGTTCCTTCCTCAACCAAGTCAGAATCAGACTCGTCATCTGACAGACGAGCAAAGGGATTTGTGTCTGCATCGGGAGATGGCGAGGCTTTCTTAAATATTTCTGCAATAGATTGCCTTGAACGTTGTTTTAGAGAACGTTCCATTTTTCCCGCGTTATTTGTACGCCGGGTACGACGAGAGAGCATGACGAAGAGTTCCCTTGCAGAAAACGCATTTTGGTGTGTTATCTGCACATGGACTAAACTCATGCTTCTCTCCGCAAGTGGAACAGCGTGTATTATTGCCGCAGTGGGAGGCCGTATGCCCCATCTACTTGCAGTTTTGGCAGATCATTACCCGAGGTACAAGCAACCGCACATGTAGCCGAAGTGCCCAGCTCTATGAAGTGAGGAAGGGCAGAACCAGAAAAGGTCACCCAAAACAAGTCTGTGGGGGTAACTTTTTTTTACCAATATTTACAATACCAATATTCAGATAAGGAACATTGGTGAGGTCGTTTCATGTTTTCGAAAATATCCTATACTATATACACGCCAGGATCAAGAATGTCCATTTTTTATTGTGGAAGTGTGAAAATTCCAAAATATCCATTTGATATGTGAAGATTTTCATGCGGGGCTTATTGCATAGGAAGATGGCCTTGGAATGTACGTGTATGAGCAGGCATTCTAGAAATAGGTCATTGAATTATCAATAGAGCTGCCACCTTCAATCTTCAAAGTTAAAAATGTTTGCATATAATGATAACATATAAGTCTACGAAGAAATGCAGACCACTACCAGTCAGTGGGCGATTGATTGTATAGATACACACACAATACACAAAACTCATGGGATATTTCATGTAAATTGAATTCGGATATCGCCTAAGTCAGGTCAGCTATTACAATTGAACGAGCGGAAACATTAGCCGTCTATTAAAATTCATTTTTTATAGTTAGAAAGAAGATTGATGATTTTGAGGATTCCGTTTAACAATATTGGTTGCAAGTCACTAACAAAATTCAAAGATTAATACGCTAGCGTTAGTTTTTTTTTTATTTGTTAAAAATTGTAATTTGAACGCACAGCTCGAAGGAGTACCGTGAATTTCGATTCAACATCATGTACATAAATGGAGCGTCACAAAACATAAAATAATGCATTGTTCATCGTGTAATGTTTTGAGAAATTCACGGATAAAAAATCGTTCTGGAATACGTCAACCTCGAGTCACGAATTTCAGAACAAGTCCAAATTTCATTTACGAAAATACACCATGAACAAAAGTCATGAATACGTGAACTTTGTTCCGCTAAATTAATATAACGCTAGAGTAACGTAGTTGCATGCAACGTGTGTCATGAAAACGTGAAAACTTTCCTTGGTAATCATGATTTAGTTCACGTATTCATGATTAATGTTTCCGAAATCGGATTTATATCGTGATACACTTCACAAAAGCAGCCACTTAGTTCACGGACTGTATTTGGAACGAAATTTTTGTTCATGAATATTAGAAAAAAAATTCAAGAATTTATAAAATATCATGAGAGTATACTTTCGCATGAGGAGTAGAAAAAATGCTAAAGGTATTCGATTATACGCATGCATGCGTATTGCAATTTATTGTATGTATGAATTAAAAACATATAAAAAGGAATAATCATTGAATAAAATTATCGTTAAACAAGAAAAGTTAAATTTAGGATTCTTATGAATTATACATTCGGTTAGATTACGTCGTTAAGTTAAGAAATGCTTCTGATAACATCTTGAGTCACCTTCGGCATTTCTAGAATTGAGGCATGTATCCCAAATAAATATGATTGTATGAGCATCCAGACTGTTTTAAAATCCGGTGCTTAAGACTTAATACGAACGTTACTTGTAGGCATAAAAATATAGCATGATGAATATTATCGGCATTGTATTCTGCGCCACCAAAAAAAAAAAAAAACCAGCTGGTTGGGTGGGGGGTCCAACCATCCCCACCTGGGGTTTTTCCGGGTAAGACATACGAACGTATTGTAGGATAAAATATAGTGTGTATTCGGTGTTTGGCGAAAAAATGTGCGTTTTTTTTAATAATCGTTTATTTGTACAGGCTCAATCGAATCAACTTTACAGAGCCAAATTTTCATATTTATATACATCATTTATCTTAAAACTAAAGTTAGGAGGATAGAGCCGATTACTCGCGGCCGTCTCGAGGTTAATAGGAATTACAAATTACGGATGGGAAAGAGGGTGGGAATTTAAGGTATGGTTTACATAACACATTAAATTTAAATTCTAAATTATCTAAAAACTTATAACTATACAATTTATGGTTTACTTTTGACTTGAACATTTTTTGAAAAAAAAAAAAAAAACACACATACACAGATAAAAAAAAAAAAAACTTATAGTAAACATACAGGTTAAACTAACTACAATCTAAGGCTAATGTTAGTCAAAAACACATAAATGAGTTTCATGTACTCCAAATCACGTACAGCCAAAATATCTCGAATTGGCACATTGGGTTGTCTACCTCGAGCCCGAAGGGAAGCATAAAGCTCCGATCTGACTCCACGATGTTCAGCACAAGACCAAATAACGTGATCTGCGTCCTGATAGCCTTGTCCACACTCGCAGAGATTGCTGTCGCTCAGTCCAACCCGGTATAAATGAGCGATCAAAGAATAATGATTGGACATGAGGCGAGACATGACACGAATGAAGTCTCGACCCACATCCATCCCCTTAAACCAGGATTTCTTCGACACCTTTGGGATGATAGAATGTTGCCATCGCCCCAAATCTCCTTTACTCCATTTATACTGCCAGCTGACGAGTGACTGTTGACGAAAAATAGGAAAAAATTCGTTGAAGGCGATTTGTCGATCACAAATATCGCCTTCCATAGCGCCCACCTTTGCAAGCGAGTCCGCTTTCTCATTGCCCGGAATTGAACAATGAGATGGGACCCATACAAAGGTGATGATGAAATAACGCGAAGATAAAGCACTTAGAAGCTCCTGTATTTTCATGAGAAAATACGAGGAGTGCTTTACCGGCCTCAATGAGCGAATAGCCTCTATAGAACTGAGACTATCCGTGAAAATGAAGTACTGATCCGGTGTTAATGAGGCAACCATTTCTAGCGTAAAGTGTATTGCCGCTAATTCGGCGACATATACGGAACAAGGAGCTTGAAGTTTACGATTGGCGCTATAAATTTCATTAAATATACCAAAGCCTGCTGACTCCTCTATCAAAGATCCGTCAGTGAAGAACGATTTAGTGGAATTAACTTGGCCAAACTTTGCAGCAAATATTACCGGAGCAATCATAGGACGATGATGCTCTGGGATTCTATGAAGCTCTTGCTTCATGGATAAATCAAAATGAACCGAATTGTCGAAATCGGAGAAGCAAACACGATTGGAAATGTTCGGCGAAGGGCTGACATCCTGTGTTATGTACAAATGGTACAAGGTCATGAAGCGGGTTTGGGTATTCAACTCAAGGAGCTTCTCAAAATTTTCGATCACCTGGGGGTTCATAACTTCACACCTGGTGAGGAGCCGGAGAGATAATTCTGAAAACCGATCCGAGAGTGGCAACATGCCAGCCAGCACTTCAAGACTCATGGTGTGAGTCGAGTGCATGCAACCTAACGCGATACGAAGACACCGATACTGAATACGTTCCAGTTTAATGAAGTGCGACCGAGCCGCTGACTGAAAACAAAAACTACCGTATTCCATAACCGACAAAATCGTTGTCCGGTACAACGTTAGAAGATCTTGTGGATGAGCTCCCCACCAGGTCCCGGTAATTGTGCAGAGAAAATTGACCCTCTGCTGGCACTTTCGCTTCAGATACTCAATATGGGATCTCCAGGTGCACTTAGAATCGAACCAGACCCCAAGATATTTAAATGACATAGAATGAGTTATCGGCTTACCCCAAATTTGAAGCTTCGGTTGTGCTGGGTTATGCTTCCTAGAAAAAACTACCAACTCAGTTTTCTCCGTAGAGAATTCGATACCTAGCTCGAGAGCCCAAGTAGACAAATTGTCTAAGGTATCCTGTAAGGGTCCTTGCAGATCGACCCCATTGGGTCCCGTGACAGACACTACGCCGTCATCTGCAAGTTGTCTCAACGTACAGTTGTCACTTAGACAACCGTCAATGTCTTTGACATAAAAATTATACAAAAGGGGGCTTAAACATGATCCCTGGGGGAGACCCATGTAGCTAAATCGTGAAGCTGTAGAGGTTCCATGAGAGAAGCTCATATGTTTCTCTGACAGCAAATTGTACAAAAAATTATTCATTAATGGTGAAAAGCCACAAGCGTGGAGTTTATCTGAAAGAACTTCAACAGATACTGAATCAAAAGCCCCCTTGATATCCAAGAAAACAGAAGCCATTTGCTCTTTTTTAGCAAAGGCTAGCTGAATATCTGTGGAAAGCAACGCGAGACAGTCGTTCGTTCCCTTACCCCTACGGAAACCATATTGAGTATCTGAAAGCAGGTTATTCGTCTCAACCCATCTGTCCAACTTTCGAATACAAGATAACATCGCGATGGGTCGATAGGAGTTGTGGTCGGACGCGGGCTTACCAGGTTTTTGAATTGCAATAACTCTCACCCGTCTCCAATCATCCGGTACAATGTTGAGCTCCAAAAACTGATTAAACAAGTTCAACATGCGCCTCTTCGCGACGTCTGGAAGGTTCTTAAGCAAGTTGAACTTGATTCTATCAGCTCCTGGAGCCGTATTGCCACACGAAAGGAGCGCGAGAGAGAGTTCTACCATTGAAAAAGGTTGGCTGATCTCATCTATCGGATTCTCGGTTTCGCGAGGAATGATCAATGCCGGCACAGAATCTGGACAAACTTTTCGCGCGAACTTGAGGATCCATTGATCCGAGTACTCTTCACTCTCGTTGTTCGTAGTTCGGTTACGCAATCTTCGCGCCGTGTTCCAAAGAGTACTCATCGACGTCTCGCGCGATAGCCCGTCCACGAATCTTCGCCAGTATCCGCGTTTCTTGGCCTTGATGAGGCTCTTAAGTTCACGTTCAAGAGCCGTGTATACTTCGAAGTGCTCAGATGTTCCACGTCTACGGAAAACTTTAAACGCGTCGGACTTTTTACGGTTAACCTCGGTGCATTGCTGATCCCACCATGGAGAAGGAGGTTTCCTGCGAAATGACGTCCCTGGAACTGGTCGAGTTTGAGCTTGAAGCGCGCTGTCTAAGATCAGGTTGGAGAGGAAGTTATATTCGTCTAGCGGTGAAAGCCTTTCTACCGTCGTTACGGCTTCATCTACTGCTGTCCTGAACTTTGTCCAATCGATGTGACGGGTAAGATCATACGTGACGTTGACAGATTTCGACGGATTGAACCCGGTGGCAACCGAAATTTTTATGAGCAAGTGAACCACCTGCGGTTGTAAAGAAACACTTTCGAAATGTTTCTCTAGGTACAAAATTCAAAATCATTTTAAAACTTTCACTTTCGTTTGCACCTCACAACAATGACTGACTAGAGTTTTTACAAGCGTTACAATAAAATGACAGTTCACGAGCAACGTTCACGAAAAAAGGAACAAAATCACGCATATGGATTTAAGCGTTCACGTTATTATGATCGAGGATCATGATTTCCAGTCATTTTTATTGTGTTACGAAATGCCAAACAGACATGAATTGAGTTCACGACATCGTGATTCTTTTCATGGAAATAGGATTTAAGGAATCACGTTTATGAGATTAAAATCACATATTTGGAATTGATGTTAGTTCACGATGTCGTGATTTTTTGTTCTGGAATATGAAAACGGATTTTTTTTTCCGTGCATTGCCGATAATATTGCATGCAAAAGCTCGTCTTTGAAAGAACTAGGGTATGTGTCCCTTGCCTCAGCCTAAAATATAACGATCGATTAAATTTTTCATTATAACACGTACATTATTTGAGCAGTAAACGATTTTCAAGTTGCTATACACTTGCTTAAATAAGTTTAATAAAACATTCGGTAGTATGTTTCACAAAAAGTTACACAACTCATTTTATAACGTCAAGAATTTTCGAGTAATATGGATGTAATGTCGTTCTATAAGCCTCAAATCGGGTCTATTCGTGGATGCAACTTCGTCCCATTCGAAAGATTTATTATTCAATGCAGTCTTCGTTCGGTTTCTATCTGATATTCTGATTTAAGGCTTTGCCAGCTGTAGTTACTCTACACAACACAAAATTTTACAAAACAAACTAAAATAAAACTCCTTTGAACACTTAAGTGATTTTTATGTATGATTTATCGGCCATTCGATAATGAAAACATTACAATTTTGATCCTTTGGTTTGTGTTTAGATGAGCCATTTGAAAAATAAACAACCGCAAACTCAAATATTTACATTAGAATTTTACCATTAGCAACATTTTCAATATGCCGGCGTCGGTGGTGTAGTGGTGAGCGTGACTGCTACTTTGGCACCCCAGTGGGTCTGGGTTCAATCCCAGTCGACGTCGGTGGTTTTTCTGAGGCGAAAAAATCTGGTCACGTCTTCCTTCGGAAGGGAAGTAAAGCCGTTGGTCCCGGTTCATATTCATGAGTCGTTAGGTAGGGTCCAGGTGGTGGAGTCGTCTTCCTGGCGTCGGTGATTGTCACCATGTGAGGAAATAGGCCGACGTAAAATAAAGATTAAAAAAAAAAAACATTTTCAATACGTTATAAAACAACAGGCCATTGTTGGGCACATAGAAAAAAAATATGTCCCTATCATTAGGTCTACGGTTTTCTTGTAGAATCATTGTTATTTTAACTATGTAAACAGTTAGTTAATAACGTGTGACTTTTATCGGTACATTTAAGCTGCATTACTGGGTTAATCGGTTCAATTCAGCCAAATTAAGATCACTTGAAGCTCGTAGAGATAATTTGTTCAGCTTAATCAGTGAAATCATGGTGTCTAAAAAGGTAAGGAAATCGGAAATTACGTGGAAGTGAACAACTATAAATTGTCTAATAATGTTTTAATTTCTTCGCAATTAATCGATCATTCTGATAGCAACATAATTTTGTTAATTATCGCTAAATTAATGACACATTTGGTACATAGGCCGAATAAAGGAGCTAGGCTAACGTTACATCCCGTTACCCTACTTCAGCAAGTAGCTGCTTCGTGTTGAATGAAATAAAATTTTGCGTGCTTTGATATTTACATCACAATGAAAATTTAGATTTTTTTTCTGTGTGTGTCTACACACTGCGTTACTTAAGGGTCATTGTTTTGCTCTTTTGACTTTTACTGTGAGCCGTGTTTGGTGTTGTCTCACTCACTTTCACAGGACGCTTGAAAACATGGCTCACAATAAAAGTAAATTTTTTTATAGCGTGCACAGGCTCATGTAAATGTTGCCTCAAGTTGCCTCAGTTGAAGTGCACAGTAACGCTCTTAGTTGGGTGAGGAGTACACGGCCATCAATTTCAACTCAATTTTGAGTCGTTTTTGACTCACTTTCGTCATTAGTGGAGTCACTCAAATTTGAGTAAATGTAACTGGTATTGACAAGTCGACAAATCAAAAACATCGACTCAAATCAGATGGATGTTTTTGATTTGTCGACTTGTCAATCCCGGTTACATTTACTCAAATTTGAGTGACTTCACTTTTGACGAAAGTGAGTCAAAAACGACTCAAAACTGAGTTAAAATGGCTGGCCGTGTAGAGGATGATAGAGACAAAGACACACACAACATTATCATGGTAGAATGAGGGGGAAATTAAAAAAAAAATTATATTTCCCAAAGAGAAGGGGGTGAAAAAATTGTATTTTGGGGGAATTTGGAAAGGAGAAAAAATTTAGGGGGGAGTAATATAAAAAAAATATAAAAAAAAGAGGAGGGTGGTGTAAGGGGGGGGGGGTGCTGCTGGGTGGATTTTTTTTTAAAAATAAAAATAAAGCTTGTAGTACACTGTTTGTCCAATAGCCAAATATTTGTCATAGGCAGATAGGCATCTGACAAACATCTATGATATCTGTCAGCTGTCTAGCTGCCTATGCCAAATATTTGGCTATTGGACAAACAGTGTACTACAAGCTTAACCCTCCAGGACAGCCGAACGAATTTCCGACCCGAAAAGACACTCAACTATATTGGGAATCGAACCATTGACCTGTAACCCGTCCATTGGTTATATTGTGTTATTTTGTAAATTTCGTAAATATATTTTTTAAATTTTCATTGTATTTATTTTATTTGATAAGTATTAAATTTATGAAAAATGAACTTAAAGAATTAAGAATAAATTTATTAACATACCTCGAGGAAGGTAGCTCCGGTCCGCCTCTAAGCATATTGCTATGAGGTACCAAGTGGGTCTCCACCGATTGTCTGTCGATCTGCCAAATTTGGAAGACGTCTGCATTGACTTATCTCAAATTATAATAATCCGTCCACTATATCACAAAACATTGCGATTGGTTGAGCGGATTGGAGATAATGAAATCATTGGGCATAGGACCAAGTCTCCCCCGGGTGGTGCTAAATCGATGAGCTTGAGCTTGGACATCAGTGGAAGCAAAGTTGCCAGATGTCACGAAATGCATCTACGGACTCTTATTTTTACCAGGTCCCTCAGTCGAAGTTTTGGATGGATTGGCGTGGATTGTTCTTTATATTGTATTATCAGACAATTATATAATTGTCTAGATGCATTATTCTTTAAATTATAAATTTTAATCTCAATTTCAGTGAGCGAGGTAAGCCGCTATAACCTTGGCAAATTATTGCCAGACTTTTGGTTCAAATGCCAAAAGTCCACCCACATGCAAAAGGAGCATAAACTAAACTTTCTAGCATCTATGCTCCCAATGTTAAATAAAAATTATCACATTATTTAACTCTTTATGGAAGCGCTTGGTACGGGAGGTCTACGCTTTCTTCCTTCCCTTGATTCGAAGTAGTAGCGCGATTTCAGACTCTCTTTCTGGAATTGCCTATTTCTTAGAATCCTCTCTGCGGCACATGCTACGCAGTTGGCCTGGCCGGTGACAAGAAAAATGATGTTTTCAAGAAGCCGTCATTTTCCAGGATGCTTTCAAGAGTTGGCTGCGTTAGTGTGAGATTAGATTAGATTAGATAACATACTCAAATTAAAATCAATATCGAATATCATCACTTTTTTCACATCCTTGACCTCCCTATTCCCTTATTGGCTGTGTCAGATGTTACGCGGAACCCGAAAAAAAAATTTCATAGATTTACAATTAAATGTATTGTAACCATACAATAGAATCTATAGTGTGTACAATTTATTGTATTGTTCACGAAGATAAGATGACAGTAGGAGTTATTGTTTCCACAATAGAATCTAATGTTAATTGAGACATCAACAATAGAAAAAGAGGGTTGTTATGAATACCATTAAAAAAAATTATTTACCGAACAAATTTAAGTAAATTACTATTAATTGTATTGTTTCGCAATTGTTGAAAATTCTAGCATGTGAGGTGGATAGTAGATCTACTGAAATGACAAAAAAAATATTTTTCATTTATCTGATACATGAACAATTTCATGGTCGGAAATAGATTTTAATGTTATTTTATATTATTGTATTTTAATTGTTTGGTTATTTTTATCCGGGAAGTCAGTGTGCTGCCAGAGTTGACTCTTAAGGCTGGTTTACAGTTCGGGAAAAGGATCACGGGATTTGGGCACCTTTGTTTTTTAATTGGAGCCCGGGATTTGATTTCCCGTTCAAATAAGTCCACACAAATATTACAGTTTTCCTGAAGTGTAAACCAACCTGGCGGGAACAAATCAATCCGATTTGTTTCCGGGCGGATTTTGCAAGTTTTACTCGAACAGGGAAAAAATATTAAAATGTCAGAAACAGAGCCGAGTTCGGAAACAGTTTTTTTTTCGATTTTGATGTGCTCGAAGACTTTGATGGGTTTGTCAGACAGGATTAAATTGATGAACAGCTAACCCAGGATGAAATATTGGATGAAGAAAATTTAGAGTTCGTTCGAAAAAAAAAGAAGCGCGTAGCAAAAACGACAAAACGGAACAAGGATATTGCCATTAAAGTTGCTCTTTGTCAAGAAATTTCAAAACATCCATGCTTGTACCAAATAACAAGCAAGGAGTATTCCAACAAAGATGCTAAAGATGCTATTTGGCTACAAATCAGTTGTACTATTTCATCGTCCCTGAATAAATGCCTCAGTGTCCAGGACCGCCGGAAGTACTGGAATGCTTTGAAGGATTCGACCAGGTAAAAAACATACATCGTTAAAGTAAAGTTAAATAAAATAATTCGCAAATTTCTAGAATTTATTTCGATAAAGCAAAACTCCAAAAGATTTGTGAGAAATCTGGTGCGGTCTTCAAAACTGTCCATTTTGCAATGCTTCCTGCAAGAAAAAATTTACACAAATGTAATCAATAGGCAAAACCTGGGACGCAAAACATGAGTGTGGAGAAATGTTGAGTAACGTTATCTGGAAAATTTCCCTAGCCAAATCCCGAGCGAAATCCCGTTTCCAAATCCCGTGATGCTTTTCCCGAACTGTAAACCAGCCTTTACTGACGATGAGAAGTCTTCTATACTCCTATACGAAACCTGATAAAAGGAGCTGTCATCGCCATGTTTGCCAGCTAAGATGTATGATGTATGATTGTAGCACAGAAACTAAGCCCGCCCTCTATTCACAAACTGTTAGCAATGGGGATTTGGCCACTCTCCCCATCCAGAGTGCTTCAATCGGGTGCGCTGATGGTCCCTTCCATTCCCCTGAAATATTTATATAATAGTGTATATATGTATGTAAATGAAAAATTATAGTGAATATAGTGAAGAGATATTACAATATGAGCCGAAAATTACATGTTGCACTGCTGTTTTGTTGCAATTGTAGACAAACTTGCGCATCCATCATGAACCAGAAAATTTAGACAGTGTATAACAGCCATGAGAAAAAAAATGAATATTAAATATTAAATTATTTTACAAAACCTGATGAACTGGTAGACCTGAAATACATCATCCAATAGACTTCTTCTTATTTAGCATTTCAAGCTTATTGATTTCAAAATTTGCTTATTGCTTGCCCTCGACTTAGTGTTCTAAATGCACTCCCTTCTTCTTCTTCTTCTTCTTCTTCTTCTTCAGCATTTCAAGCTTATTGCTTTCACAATTTAGCTTATTGCTTGCTCTCAACTTAGTGTTCTAAATTCACTTCCATAGTCATTAATTGCGTGCTTTCGATGCCAAGTACCATTTTTGCATTAGTATGATTGTGTGGCAAGTACAATCATATCATCAGGGAGTCGAGAAATTTTCCTTAACGAAAAATTCCTAGACCAGACCGGAAATCGAACCCAGTCACCTCCAGTATGGTGTTGCTTTGCAGCCGCGCCTTTACCGACTGAGCTAAGGGAGGACCCAATGTACTTCCACAGTTATTAATTGAGAGCTATCGATGCCAGGTAACATTTTTGCATTAGTATGATTCGGTGGCAAGCACAATCATATCCTATGCCCAGGGAATCGAGAAATTTACGAAAAATTCCTAAACCATACCGGGAATTGAACCCAGTCACCTCCTGCATGGTGTTGCTTTGTAGCTGCGCCTTTAACGACTGAGCTAAGGGAGGCCCACAGTAATAGACAGTACATCCCTAATTTCGATAACCTGAAATCACTTTATATGAAATAATATACTATCATATCATAACAACAAAAAAAGATAAAAAATGTATTTTGCCTCTATTTCGCGTTATATTCTTCCATGTTATTAGGATGGATCTAAGGCAAGGATGATCCCAAAGCGCGCTGCAACTACGAAACTCATGTGAATAGTAAAATTCTCAATGCGACCTCCAGGCACACGATCCTCTGTAGCAGGAGGAAAAACTACTTGATGTGATATTTCCACCATGGAACTGACTCTTAGCTACGGGTCTTGACCAAGAATCCCTACTGAGCCCTTGCGGCACGGCAAGCCGGCCAGTTCAACGCAAGGCATCATCGCCGTGTAGCAGATAAACATTTCCAATCAGTAGAGTGCGCGATTTTTTTTAGCAACTATCAATTTTTCATTTGTTTTCGTGCAGGAAAATTTTGAAAGTGCGACTCGTGGGTGATTCCACGACTTGGGCCGGTAACCAGTGTTGAGAAAAGTGGGATCTCGGCCATCGAGCGAGCAACGGCCTGTGGGTCCGCCACTATCCAAGTGAAGCATCGGGGGAGTATGCTCGCCGAACTGAAACCGTCGAATACGAGTGGCGTTCGGGTTAAATAGTCCGTTGAACGGCCGACCCGCGGATTCACCGATGTGAATCTAGCGCCAGGAAATAGTACCAGTAATGTTCCCAACCCTCCCTTTCCTCAGAATATAATAGAAAATTAAATTAAAATTACATAGAAAGCAAATGCTTAATTAACCTTTTTTCTATCATTTATATTGTTATATGATTTATTTTCTCCAGTTTTTGATTGCTCCACCATGGTATAATGCATAGTGGTTTCAAAGGTAGAAAAAGCTCTATCGGTAAAATAAATAGCACTCTGCTCTTTCTTAGATATTGAAGGAGCTTTCGACAACGCTTCCTATTCGTCTATGGCTCGTGCCATGAAGAAAAGGAACTTTGACATGAACATAATTAACTGGGTTCATACCATGCTCGCAAAAAGAGAAATCACTTCAGAGCTGGGAAGTACGTCTATTACAGTACGGGCAACGAAAGGTTGTCCCCAAGGAGGAGTCCTCTCACCACTAATGTGATCCTTAGTTGTAGACGATCTTCTAAGAAGCTTAGAGGAAAAAGGTTTCGAGGTTGTAGGTTTTGCAGACGATATAGTCATTATAGTGAGGGGAAAATTTGACAACATCATTTCAGAAAGAATGCAATGGGCCCTAAAATTTACCCAGTCTTGGTGTATCAAGGAGGGCCTTAGCATAAATCCATCAAAAGTAGTAATTGTACCTTTCACTAGGAAAAGGAAGTTTAGTTTAAAAGCGTTTCAGCTAGGAGGATTAAAGATTCATCTTAGTGAACAGGTTAAATACTTAGGAGTGATACTGGATGCCAAACTGAACTGGAATGCTCATCTTGAGTGTGTGATCGGTAAGGCAACCAGTGCTTTCTGGATATGCTCAAAAACATTTGGCAGAAAATGGGGTCTAAGACCAAATATTATAATGTGGATTTATACATCCATAATACGTCCAAAATTAACGTATGCTTCTCTTGTGTGGTGGCCAAAAACAAAAGAGGCTACTGCACAGAAAAAGCTTACAAAACTTCAACGGCTAGTATCCATTGCTATAACGGGAGCGATGCGCAGCACTCCATCAAATGCGTTGAATGCAATTCTAAATCTGCTGCCTTTGCACGAATACGTGCAACTAGAAGCGGAAAAGAGTATGCTTAGACTTAAACGGCTGAAAACTTTCCTGTCTGGTGACTTAGTCGGTCACCTGATCATTTCACAAAGCTTTCAAAATGGGCCAGTGATGTATATGAATGGAGACTGGATGAAATCTGTGGAAAACCATGACATCCCTTACAACATATGTGAAACGTCACGTATAGATTGGGAAGTCGGAGGTCCCACTGTTCGCCATGGCTCCATAAAATTCTTCACAGATGGCTCAAAAATTGGAACAAAAACGGGAGCAGGAATCTTCGGCCCTGGGGTAGAAATCTCAGTGGCGATGGGAAACTATCCAACGGTTTTCCAAGCGGAGATCTTTGCTATAATAAAATGTGTTAACGTTTGTCTGAAGATGAAATATAGACATGCAAATATTTGTATTTTTACAGACAGCCAAGCGGCACTCAAAGCGTTAAGTAATTATAAATGCACATCCAAACTTGTCTGGGAATGCTTTCTTTCATTGCGAAAGGTGTGCCAAGAGAACTCGGTAAATTTATTCTGGGTTCCGGGACACTGTGGCATTGAAGGCAATGAAAGGGCAGACGAGCTTGCTAAACAAGGTTCAAATGCACAGTTTATTGGCCCAGAACCATTCTGCGGTATATCATACTGTGCTATAAAAATGGAATTAAAATCTTGGGAAGTGCAAAGGGTGATGACCAATTGGTTGGTCACCACAAAGTGTGTTCAAGCGAAAAGGTTTATAATTCCAAATATTACAATCAGTAAAAAGCTTCTGGAGCTCAATAAGAGAGTTCTTTGTACCTATACTGGCCTAGTAACCGGACATTGCCCGAGTAGATATCATTTGAAAAACATTGGCCAGGTTCAGAATGATATCTGTCGTTTCTGTAACATGGCACGTGAAACCTCGGAACATCTGCTTTGCAGTTGTGATGCTTTGTACAAGAGCAGACTTAAATTTCTGTACAGTGGCTATATGCAACCTAAAGAAATTTGGACTGCAAATCCTGGAAAGGTGGTGGGTTTTATAAACTCAATTTTGCCTGGACTGGGAGACGCGTCTTGGGCTGGTCACTTGACAAATGGTGATCTAGCTTTAAGATGCGAATTAGAATAGTAAACAGGGGTATACCACAAAAGTTCAACTCAGTGGACGCAGTGGTTCTACGCCCCAACAAAAAAAAAAAAAAAAAAAAAAAAATGGTATAATTTTGTAAGGGAAGACATTCCGCCCAATTCCTCACGGAGCCGCTGTACGACCCTGAATCCCAGGTCAAGCCTGAAGGGGAAAAAAGTAGGTTCCTAAGTAATTTAGAATCTAACATACCTCCGCACTATGGTACGATTGCCCAAATCTCGCAACGAAAATCGATACTTCAAAACCAATAACTTTTGACACATAATGTTTTCGGAAGATTTAATTTAAAAAATATTGATTGATCTATCTTTTGATTTGAGTAGTGATGTTTTAGTGGTCGTTTCATGTTCAGTAGTGGTCATTTTATGTTCATTTTAAAAATTAGAACTATTTAGAACTATTTAGGGTCTATGGTCTAGAGGAATTTTTTTTAGCAAAAGTGTAAATAATTTAATTTAAAGAAACTAATCTTCTATCTCACCTACGTATCGTTTTATAACAGTTTTTCTAACTTTCCGTAGGGTAAGTCTAAAAACGCTTTTTTTCAGACCCACCCTAATTAAAGATAGAAAAACTGTTATAAAACGATACTGAGATGAGGTAGAAGTTAAATTTCTTTAGCAAAGTTTCTTTAAATAAAATTATCTACAATAACCTGGGAGAAAAAAATCTCACAATTAGAAGAATAAAAAGTTAGGATTATTATAATGAGCACAAAAGGAACACCCTAGATTTTATTTATAAATATAAATGAAATTTTCCTAAGACATCAAGCTTCTATAAGGTTTTTGAGTTATTGATTTTCGTCGCAAAATTTGGCCAATCGTACCATAGTGCGCCAGCTAGGAAAACTGACGCGCTTACCGACTACGCTCTGAGGGCCCCAGAGTGTGATATATGTGGAAATATATTTACACGAGATATAAAAAAAAAAAAAAAAAACCCGGAGGAGGATAGAAAAAATTTTAAAATTTTTTATTTAGTAATAATATTTTTATGTCGTCTTGTTTCTTCTTTGTGTAGAAGAGTAACTTCAGTGGGGGTGGGGGTGAAAAAAATACACAAATGCGCCCTCATATACCAAACTTGTTTGGAGTTGGGAAGAGGGGGAGGAGGAGAAAAAAAAAAAAAAAAAAAAAAAACACTCTGTTCGGATTATAGGACAAAACAAGAAAACTTCTCTGGAGCGATTTGTGGATACGCTCAAAGCTGTAACAGTATAAAGCATTATATAATTCATGGCATTTAAGGTTAGGTTTCACAATCGCTTACATTAATTTTCCCCTTACTTTGCTCCTTCCCAATTGTCTCACACAATGATCTCTGGGTTCCACTGTAGGGATTTTATGATTAATTTAGACCGCTATATAATCAAATAATAAAGCTTACATTCGTATAACAGGAATTCTGATCCGGATATCAAAGTCACCTCCGACCAAGCTACAGCCGCTCAACCTAACACGTTATCAAAATATTCATAAATAGTTCTCAGCCTATACCATTCCCAAATTCACTTACCCACTACCACAATAGACCTGAATATCAATCAATTTTCTCCTACAATCCTTCAAATACAAAAAATACTGATAATGATCTACTAAATGATACTTTTAGATAGAAACCAACGATAATGAATGTCCACTCTGCCAATTGTCCGCTATGACGTTTATGCTTTTCATCGTGACAATGACTCAGCTCGCGTTGTTGTCATTCTCGCTATGCCGGGAGAGGATGTGTCACCGCACAGTTGAACCTCGTTAATCCGAACACCAGTCCATTACAAAAACTAAGTCACCCACTTTCACCGTTATCCCATCTGCATACCACTTGCTTCGTTGATTTAGCGTTGGTAAGTACTCTCTGCACCATCTCGTCCAAAATTCGTTCGCCAATGCCAAAGACCGCTTGTAGCTGCTCCTCAGCTCGTCTGCTAAGGTAACTGGTACTTGAAATGGCTGGTGTTGTCCTGAGGTACTTCCGAGAAGAAAGTGGTTTGGGGTAATCGCATCCAAATCAGCTTCCTCTGTTCCCGGGTACGTTAACGGCCGGGAATTGATCAGATGTTCTGCTTCACACAAGGTTGTGACCAAGATTTCGTCGGTCATTTTTCGTCCATCATTCAAAGTCACCATCGCTTCCTTTATTGACCGCACCATCCGCTCCCATACTCCGCCCATATGTGGGGCCGATGGAGGATTGAAAGTCCACTTTGTTTTTGCTCCGGTAAACGAATCAGAACAGTCACGATTTATTTTTGCTATCTCCTGTCGAAGTTCTCGGCTGGCTCCCTGAAAATTCGTTCCATTGTCCGAGAATATTTCGACCGGTGAGCCACGTCGCCGAACAAATCGTCTTATTGCTTGCTTACACGATTCTGTGCTCAGACTGTATGCCACCTCACAGTGAACAGCCCGCACTACCAGGCAGGTGAACAGTGCTACGTAGCGTTTCTCCTTCCGCCTTCCCACGGTAACTTCAATGGGTCCAAAGTAGTCGATACCTACATAACTGAACGCTCGAACATATGGCTGCATCCGCTGAATGGGTAATGGTGCCATTCGAGGTGCTACAGGCTTGCTCTTACGTATTCGACACTTCACACAGTTGCTGATAACCTTGCCAACCGCTGTTCGTAGTCTCGAAATGAAATATTCTTGACGCACTTCGTTCACCACTATGTCCTTTGACCCGTGACCGTAACGAGCATGGAAGTCCTCCAAAATCTTCGATGTAATAGGATGGTTCCTCGGTAGTATAACGGGGAACCTTGTACATGTTTTAGCATATACAGCTGAAGCTGTCCTTCCTTCCATTCGGATAACGTCGTCTTCATCCAAGAAGGGCGTTGCCCTGTACAACATGCTCGATTTTTCAATATGGATCAACTGGTCCGGGGGAAGTTCTTTATTCTTCATCAATATCTTTAACTCGTCTGGAAATGCGTCGGATTGAGCAATTCGCCACAGCAGACGTTCTGACTTTGCAATTTCCTCCTGCTGAATTCCCACCAGTAGTGCTGGTCCGGAAGGCTTATGTCTTTCTTCGGTACATACAACTTCGATAGGTAGCCCAGCCCGCTTACGTTTGCAGTTCGAAATAAAGCGGTACACCAGGGCAACTGTTCGCAAAAGTGTTCTCCACTTCGATATCCGGGTAACATCGATGATGTGCTGAGGCACGGCTATGTGATGAAACAGATAACACGCCCGTAGTTCATCGGAAACTACTGTTTTCGTTTCCGGCTGGTCTGGCCACAAATCCATTGGTTGATAGAGGAACGGTGGGCCTTTAAACCATCTTCCTAACGGATCTACCACAGTTCCGGCCCCCCACTTCGTCATATCATCGGCCACGTTCTTCTTCGAGGGGACATACTTCCAGGAGTTGATGTCCGTCGTATGCAATATTTCAGCAATTCGGTGCGCCACATACGGTTTGTATTTACGGTTATCGGACCGTATCCAAGACAGAACCGTCATAGAGTCCACCCACAAGAACTTTTCCTGAATCGGAACGGGTAGAGTTACCAGTAATGTGTTCATCATCCTTGCTCCGATCACCGCAGCTTGAAGCTCTAGACGAGGTGTTGATGTCAGCTTAAGTGGGGCAACTTTGGCCTTGGATCCCACCAGTGAACAGCGAATCTCGTCCACGACCTGGTATCGCAGATATGCTACACAACCGTAAGCGTCGACTCCTGCATCTGAGAATATGTGAAGTTGAATCGAAGTTACGTCTTTTATGGATTCGTGTCCGAAGAAACATCGTGGAATTTTCACTCTCTCGATGCTCGGGAGAATCCGCGTCCACTTCAACCACTTTTCAAAAACGTCATCCGCCACAGGTTGATCCCATTCTGTTCCGCTTCTCCACGTTTCTTGGATAATGATCTTTCCATGTATCAACAAGGGGGAAAGAAATCCAACCGGATCGTAGAAGCTCATGACAATTTGAAGAATAATGCGCTTCGTGGGTCGCTCCTTTCCGGAGAGATACGGAATCAATTTTTCCTTCAACCCCATAGAGAAGGTGAACACATCCCCGCTAGGCTGCCAGAGCAACCCTAATACTCGTTCGGATTCCATCGTTTTGTCGTAGGTAAATGTCTTCGTTGATTTACCTTCTTCTCCTAGCGCGGCAAGTACCTTGGATGAATTACTCACCCAATTGCGTATTTCAAATCCGCCAAACGAATGAACCTGCCGTACGTCAAGTGCCCGTTGAATAGCTTCGTCTTCGCTATCGGCGCTATCAAAATAGTCATCGACATAATGTCGATTTAGGATGGCGTCAGCAGCAGCAGGAAAACTACCCGCATGCTCCCGCGCATTTGTGTCCTTCGTGAAATGGGCGCAGCACGGCGAACATTTTGCACCAAATATGACGACGTCCATAATATAGACGTCTGGATCTTGGGTTGAATCTCGCCGAAACAGAAATTTTTGGAAGCGTTTGTCAGGCTGTCGCATTCGTATCTGCAGAAACATTTCTTTCACGTCACCTCCGAAACCGATTCGTCGACCTCTGAAGTGATTGATTATCTCTACCAAGGAAACCAGCAGATCGGGCCCCTTCAACAACATGTCGTTGAGAGAGATTCCTCCTACTTTGGCAGCGGCATCAAGCGTTAATCTCACCTTCCCTGGTTTCTTCGGGTTGACAACCGCGTTTAACGGCAGATACCATTCTTGTCCTGGTTCGCTGCTACGAAGTTCTTCTGGTGTCGCTTTGTGAGCATATCCATTCTGAACGAAATTCTCAATCGCCCGAATGACGCTGTCCTGCAAGTCTGGATCCATCCTGAAGCGTCGCTCTAAGCTCTGCATCCGCCGATATGCCATCGCATAGCTATTTGGCATCTGAACGTTGTCACTACGCCATAAAAGCCCGATTTCAAACCGATCTCCCACCCGCTTGGTAGTTTGCTCCAAAATGTTGTGAGCTCTCTGGTCTTCCTCCGATTCCAGACGATAGGGGCAGGAAATACCTGCTTCTTCCATTGCGAAATAATTCTTCAGTGATTGATTTATCGACGTGTCGCATTCATGCACACCGCAGTACCCTTCCGAGGCACTTGAGGCTACTGGTCCGCTAATTGTCCACCCAAGTTTGCAACGTAGACCGACTGGTTCTCCCGTGTTTCCTATTCTTGACTCAATCGGTGCCATCAAGTCCAGGTTGTCCGAACCGATCAAGATTGTCGGTTCCGCGTCTTCCTGGTCACTGATGAATAATCCACTTTGTTTTGGTAAGTTCAAGCGTTCCACAGTGTGCACGTTTGCCAGTAAATGTCGCTCATTTGATTCTTTACCTGATACCACCAGACGCACGTTCATCGACGATTTTTCTGTCCTTGTCACTCCCGAATTCCATTTCAGATCCAACGGCCTCACAGGCCCTTTGAGCCCCAGTTTTCTCGCCACACTACTTTCCAGTAGCTTCTGGAGCTCAATAAGAGAGTTCTTTGTACCTATACTGGCCTAGTAACCGGACATTGCCCGAGTAGATATCATTTGAAAAACATTGGCCAGGTTCAGAATGATATCTGTCGTTTCTGTAACATGGCACGTGAAACCTCGGAACATCTGCTTTGCAGTTGTGATGCTTTGTACAAGAGCAGACTTAAATTTCTGTACAGTGGCTATATGCAACCTAAAGAAATTTGGACTGCAAATCCTGGAAAGGTGGTGGGTTTTATAAACTCAATTTTGCCTGGACTGGGAGACGCGTCTTGGGCTGGTCACTTGACAAATGGTGATCTAGCTTTAAGATGCGAATTAGAATAGTAAACAGGGGTATACCACAAAAGTTCAACTCAGTGGACGCAGTGGTTCTACGCCCCAACAAAAAAAAAAAATAAAAAAAAATGGTATAATTTTGTAAGGGAAGACATTCCGCCCAATTCCTCACGGAGCCGCTGTACGACCCTGAATCCCAGGTCAAGCCTGAAGGGGAAAAAAAGTAGGTTCCTAAGTAATTTAGAATCTAACATACCTCCGCACTATGGTACGATTGCCCAAATCTCGCAACGAAAATCGATACTTCAAAACCAATAACTTTTGACACATAATGTTTTCGGAAGATTTAATTTAAAAAATATTGATTGATCTATCTTTTGATTTGAGTAGTGATGTTTTAGTGGTCGTTTCATGTTCAGTAGTGGTCATTTTATGTTCATTTTAAAAATTAGAACTATTTAGAACTATTTAGGGTCTATGGTCTAGAGGAATTTTTTTTAGCAAAAGTGTAAATAATTTAATTTAAAGAAACTAATCTTCTATCTCACCTACGTATCGTTTTATAACAGTTTTTCTAACTTTCCGTAGGGTAAGTCTAAAAACGCTTTTTTTCAGACCCACCCTAATTAAAGATAGAAAAACTGTTATAAAACGATACTGAGATGAGGTAGAAGTTAAATTTCTTTAGCAAAGTTTCTTTAAATAAAATTATCTACAATAACCTGGGAGAAAAAAATCTCACAATTAGAAGAATAAAAAGTTAGGATTATTATAATGAGCACAAAAGGAACACCCTAGATTTTATTTATAAATATAAATGAAATTTTCCTAAGACATCAAGCTTCTATAAGGTTTTTGAGTTATTGATTTTCGTCGCAAAATTTGGCCAATCGTACCATAGTGCGCCAGCTAGGAAAACTGACGCGCTTACCGACTACGCTCTGAGGTCCCCAGACTGTGATATATGTGGAAATATATTTACCAGACATTCAAAAAAAAAAACAGCGAACTCTCGAAGCTGAATGCAGAAATTTAAACATTTTCAATTTAGCAATCAGACTTTTATGTCGACTTGTTTCATCTTTGTCTAGAAGAGCAACTTCAGTTGAAGTGATGGTGAAAAGAATCCACAAATGACCGCCATCATAACCAACTAGTCTGCTAGACTAGTCAACTAGATGGAGAAGAGAAGAAGAAAAGAAAAATATGATCTGAAGAAATTGTAACCACTCTGTTCGGATTATAGGACAAAACAAGAAAACTTCTCTGGAGCGATTTGTGGATACGCTCAAAGCTGTAACAGTATAAAGCATTATATAATTCATGGCATTTAAGGTTAGGTTTCACAATCGCTTACATTAATTTTCCCCTTACTTTGCTCCTTCCCAATTGTCTCACACAATGATCTCTGGGTTCCACTGTAGGGATTTTATGATTAATTTAGACCGCTATATAATCAAATAATAAAGCTTACATTCGTATAACAGGAATTCTGATCCGGATATCAAAGTCACCTCCGACCAAGCTACAGCCGCTCAACCTAACACGTTATCAAAATATTCATAAATAGTTCTCAGCCTATACCATTCCCAAATTCACTTACCCACTACCACAATAGACCTGAATATCAATCAATTTTCTCCTACAATCCTTCAAATACAAAAAATACTGATAATGATCTACTAAATGATACTTTTAGATAGAAACCAACGATAATGAATGTCCACTCTGCCAATTGTCCGCTATGACGTTTATGCTTTTCATCGTGACAATGACTCAGCTCGCGTTGTTGTCATTCTCGCTATGCCGGGGGATGTGTCACCGCACAGTTGAACCTCGTTAATCCGAACACCAGTCCATTACAAAAACTAAGTCACCCACTTTCACCGTTATCCCATCTGCATACCACTTGCTTCGTTGATTTAGCGTTGGTAAGTACTCTCTGCACCATCTCGTCCAAAATTCGTTCGCCAATGCCAAAGACCGCTTGTAGCTGCTCCTCAGCTCGTCTGCTAAGGTAACTGGTACTTGAAATGGCTGGTGTTGTCCTGAGGTACTTCCGAGAAGAAAGTGGTTTGGGGTAATCGCATCCAAATCAGCTTCCTCTGTTCCCGGGTACGTTAACGGCCGGGAATTGATCAGATGTTCTGCTTCACACAAGGTTGTGACCAAGATTTCGTCGGTCATTTTTCGTCCATCATTCAAAGTCACCATCGCTTCCTTTATTGACCGCACCATCCGCTCCCATACTCCGCCCATATGTGGGGCCGATGGAGGATTGAAAGTCCACTTTGTTTTTGCTCCGGTAAACGAATCAGAACAGTCACGATTTATTTTTGCTATCTCCTGTCGAAGTTCTCGGCTGGCTCCCTGAAAATTCGTTCCATTGTCCGAGAATATTTCGACCGGTGAGCCACGTCGCCGAACAAATCGTCTTATTGCTTGCTTACACGATTCTGTGCTCAGACTGTATGCCACCTCACAGTGAACAGCCCGCACTACCAGGCAGGTGAACAGTGCTACGTAGCGTTTCTCCTTCCGCCTTCCCACGGTAACTTCAATGGGTCCAAAGTAGTCGATACCTACATAACTGAACGCTCGAACATATGGCTGCATCCGCTGAATGGGTAATGGTGCCATTCGAGGTGCTACAGGCTTGCTCTTACGTATTCGACACTTCACACAGTTGCTGATAACCTTGCCAACCGCTGTTCGTAGTCTCGAAATGAAATATTCTTGACGCACTTCGTTCACCACTATGTCCTTTGACCCGTGACCGTAACGAGCATGGAAGTCCTCCAAAATCTTCGATGTAATAGGATGGTTCCTCGGTAGTATAACGGGGAACCTTGTACATGTTTTAGCATATACAGCTGAAGCTGTCCTTCCTTCCATTCGGATAACGTCGTCTTCATCCAAGAAGGGCGTTGCCCTGTACAACATGCTCGATTTTTCAATATGGATCAACTGGTCCGGGGGAAGTTCTTTATTCTTCATCAATATCTTTAACTCGTCTGGAAATGCGTCGGATTGAGCAATTCGCCACAGCAGACGTTCTGACTTTGCAATTTCCTCCTGCTGAATTCCCACCAGTAGTGCTGGTCCGGAAGGCTTATGTCTTTCTTCGGTACATACAACTTCGATAGGTAGCCCAGCCCGCTTACGTTTGCAGTTCGAAATAAAGCGGTACACCAGGGCAACTGTTCGCAAAAGTGTTCTCCACTTCGATATCCGGGTAACATCGATGATGTGCTGAGGCACGGCTATGTGATGAAACAGATAACACGCCCGTAGTTCATCGGAAACTACTGTTTTCGTTTCCGGCTGGTCTGGCCACAAATCCATTGGTTGATAGAGGAACGGTGGGCCTTTAAACCATCTTCCTAACGGATCTACCACAGTTCCGGCCCCCCACTTCGTCATATCATCGGCCACGTTCTTCTTCGAGGGGACATACTTCCAGGAGTTGATGTCCGTCGTATGCAATATTTCAGCAATTCGGTGCGCCACATACGGTTTGTATTTACGGTTATCGGACCGTATCCAAGACAGAACCGTCATAGAGTCCACCCACAAGAACTTTTCCTGAATCGGAACGGGTAGAGTTACCAGTAATGTGTTCATCATCCTTGCTCCGATCACCGCAGCTTGAAGCTCTAGACGAGGTGTTGATGTCAGCTTAAGTGGGGCAACTTTGGCCTTGGATCCCACCAGTGAACAGCGAATCTCGTCCACGACCTGGTATCGCAGATATGCTACACAACCGTAAGCGTCGACTCCTGCATCTGAGAATATGTGAAGTTGAATCGAAGTTACGTCTTTTATGGATTCGTGTCCGAAGAAACATCGTGGAATTTTCACTCTCTCGATGCTCGGGAGAATCCGCGTCCACTTCAACCACTTTTCAAAAACGTCATCCGCCACAGGTTGATCCCATTCTGTTCCGCTTCTCCACGTTTCTTGGATAATGATCTTTCCATGTATCAACAAGGGGGAAAGAAATCCAACCGGATCGTAGAAGCTCATGACAATTTGAAGAATAATGCGCTTCGTGGGTCGCTCCTTTCCGGAGAGATACGGAATCAATTTTTCCTTCAACCCCATAGAGAAGGTGAACACATCCCCGCTAGGCTGCCAGAGCAACCCTAATACTCGTTCGGATTCCATCGTTTTGTCGTAGGTAAATGTCTTCGTTGATTTACCTTCTTCTCCTAGCGCGGCAAGTACCTTGGATGAATTACTCACCCAATTGCGTATTTCAAATCCGCCAAACGAATGAACCTGCCGTACGTCAAGTGCCCGTTGAATAGCTTCGTCTTCGCTATCGGCGCTATCAAAATAGTCATCGACATAATGTCGATTTAGGATGGCGTCAGCAGCAGCAGGAAAACTACCCGCATGCTGATTTGTGTTTGTGAAATGGAGATTTGAAAATGAGTATAATATATGGTGGAAATTTTGGTTTTGCCGCCGGTAGTGTGGGGATTGGGGGTGTTGGTCGGGGTGAATGTTCTGATTAACGAGGTTCAACTGTGCGGTGACACATCCCCCGGCATAGCGAGAATGACAACAACGCGAGCTGAGTCATTGTCACGGTGAAAAGCATAAACGTCATAGCGGACAATTGGCAGAGTGGACATTCATTATCGTTGGTTTCTATCTAAAAGTATCATTTAGTAGATCATTATCAGTATTTTTTGTATTTGAAGGATTGTAGGAGAAAATTAAAGATATTCAGGTCTATTGTGGTAGTGGGTAAGTGAATTTGGGAATGGTATAGGCTGAGAACTATTTATGAATATTTTGATAACGTGTTAGGTTGAGCGGCTGTAGCTTGGTCGGAGGTGACTTTGATATCCGGATCAGAATTCCTGTTATACGAATGTAAGCTTTATTATTTGATTATATAGCGGTCTAAATTAATCATAAAATCCCTACAGTGGAACCCAGAGATCATTGTGTGAGACAATTGGGAAGGAGCAAAGTAAGGGGAAAATTAATGTAAGCGATTGTGAAACCTAACCTTAAATGCCATGAATTATATAATGCTTTATACTGTTACAGCTTTGAGCGTATCCACAAATCGCTCCAGAGAAGTTTTCTTGTTTTGTCCTATAATCCGAACAATCTCAAAGATTAATTTCGGAGTTTCGCACGATGGTTGAGAAGCAGCCTCTAGACGACACCTACTGCCTGTGTGAGATATGCCAACAGTCACCCTCCGTTGACCACGGGATGGTAGCATGTGACGATTGTGGAAAGTGGTTCCATTATATGTGCGCAAAGGTGGATGAATCCATCGAGGATCATACTTGGTACTGCCCGAGATGTTTGCACGTTAGGTCCCGTCGGCATAGAGGTGGTAGTTCTACATCGTCACGTCGTAGGTGCATGGAGTTGGAGCTCAAGCGGCTGGAAGAAGAGTACTCATTACAGCAAGAATATATGAGAAAGCGTTATGAAGTGATGGCCTCGTATATCGAAGACGAAGAGGGAAATTGCAGTCAGGACGGTAGTTCAGTGACCGCCGGCACTAGCAGGACAAGAAAGTGGATCAAAAGTCAGCGAGAAGCGCAGGGGAATTTGCATCCCGATGAGGCTTATAGTCTGCATGAGATTCTGCCAGCAGGTCCCAGCAAGGCTGGAAGACACGAAGATGTCCGTTCAGTTACCCCTTTTGGCCGTCCAGAATCAAGAGTGACTTTACGAAAGACTGTTGTAGCCGTACCAACGGCAGTTCAACTTGGAAGAAATGCTCCGCACCGTGCACCATCTCTACCGGAACCTCTGAACTCGACACTAAATCCCCACGGGCTGGGGAGGAGTCACAATGAAGCTTCATTCCGAGAAGGGACATCAGTGATATCTGAGCTACTGCAATTCGGCCCATCTGGTATGTCCGCAATGGAGCAACGATATACTGAGCATGCAAGAAATACGGGTCGGCAAACAACAGTGGGGAGAAATCAGTCATTAGTACCGCGAGTCGAGCAACATTCGCCAGTGGTGGCGCCTATAGTTGGTCCAACTCAAGCTCAGTTGTCAGCGAGGCAAGTGTGGCCGAATAAGCTACCGACATTCTCGGGAACGGCAGAAGAGTGGCCCATCTTTATCAGTTCGTATGAGAACTCGAATGCAGCGTGTGGATTTTCTGATGTGGAGAACCTCATAAGGTTACAGGAAAGCCTAAGAGTTCCGCATTGGAGATGGTTAGAAGCAGATTATTGCTACCTGCAAATGTACCAAAAGTTATCGAAACTTTACGTCGAGTTTACGGCAAACCGGAAGTTCTCATCCGTTCGTTGATCTCAAAAGTGAGAATGATCGATCCTCCAAAAGCGGATCGATTAGATACCGTCATAAAATTTGGAATTGCCGTACAGCAATTATGCGACCATTTGGATGCCGCTGATCAGCAAGATCATCTTCGAAATCCCGTGCTGTTGGAGGAGATGGTGGAGAAGCTACCTGCTAACTTCAAGTTGGAGTGGGTCCGATTTAAGAAGGGTGAAAATCACGTGTCGATTCGTACGTTCGGAAACTTTATGGAGAATCTGGTAGATGAAGCTAGTGAAGTAACCCTGTTGAATGCTGTGTCGGAGCCCATAGTCAAACCGGAAAGCAGGAAGCAGTCCACGAAGTCAAAGGGATTTGTACACACGCACAGTGAAACAGCCACGGTAGCTGAAGTTCCTATTAAATCGGAGCCAAGCAAAATAATAGACGACAGACAGTGCGCGACATGTTCTAAAGTCGGTCACTTCGCGCGGAATTGTGAATCGTTCAAAAAATTGAAACCTCATGAACGACTTCGGCTGGTAAAGGAGCGTAAACTTTGCACTGTATGCCTATACAACCATGGAAATATGCGTTGCCGAAACAAGATGCACTGTAACGTACAGGGATGTAACGCTAAACATCATGCATTACTACATTTCGCCGAGAAACCGGAAGAATTAAACTGCATGGTACATCAAAGGATCAATAAATCGTCTGTTGTATTCCGCGTGGTACCAGTCATCCTCATCAGTGGGTGTAAGGAAGTAGCAACCTTTGCTTTCCTCGATGAGGGCTCGTCCAGAACGTTACTGGAAAGTAGTGTGGCGAGAAAACTGGGGCTCAAAGGGCCTGTGAGGCCGTTGGATCTGAAATGGACTTCGGGAGTGACAAGGACAGAAAAATCGTCGATGAACGTGCGTCTGGTGGTATCAGGTAAAGAATCAAATGAGCGACATTTACTGGCAAACGTGCACACTGTGGAACGCTTGAACTTACCAAAACAAAGTGTAAACTTCACAGATGTGGTATCAAGGTTCAAACATCTGAGTGGATTATTCATCAGTGACCAGGAAGACGCGGAACCGACAATCTTGATCGGTTCGGACAACCTGGACTTGATGGCACCGATTGAGTCAAGAATAGGAAACACGGGAGAACCAGTCGGTCTACGTTGCAAACTTGGGTGGACAATTAGCGGACCAGTAGCCTCAAGTGCCTCGGAAGGGTACTGCGGTGTGCATGAATGCGACACGTCGATAAATCAATCACTGAAGAATTATTTCGCAATGGAAGAAGCAGGTATTTCCTGCCCCTATCGTCTGGAATCGGAGGAAGACCAGAGAGCTCACAACATTTTGGAGCAAACTACCAAGCGGGTGGGAGATCGGTTTGAAATCGGGCTTTTATGGCGTAGTGACAACGTTCAGATGCCAAATAGCTATGCGATGGCATATCGGCGGATGCAGAGCTTAGAGCGACGCTTCAGGATGGATCCAGACTTGCAGGACAGCGTCATTCGGGCGATTGAGAATTTCGTTCAGAATGGATATGCTCACAAAGCGACACCAGAAGAACTTCGTAGCAGCGAACCAGGACAAGAATGGTATCTGCCGTTAAACGCAGTTGTCAACCCGAAGAAACCAGGGAAGGTGAGATTAACGCTTGATGCCGCTGCCAAAGTAGGAGGAATCTCTCTCAACGACATGTTGTTGAAGGGGCCCGATCTGCTGGTTTCCTTGGTAGAGATAATCAATCACTTCAGAGGTCGACGAATCGGTTTCGGAGGTGACGTGAAAGAAATGTTTCTGCAGATACGAATGCGACAGCCTGACAAACGCTTCCAAAAATTTCTGTTTCGGCGAGATTCAACCCAAGATCCAGACGTCTATATTATGGACGTCGTCATATTTGGTGCAAAATGTTCGCCGTGCTGCGCCCATTTCACGAAGGACACAAATGCGCGGGAGCATGCGGGTAGTTTTCCTGCTGCTGCTGACGCCATCCTAAATCGACATTATGTCGATGACTATTTTGATAGCGCCGATAGCGAAGACGAAGCTATTCAACGGGCACTTGACGTACGGCAGGTTCATTCGTTTGGCGGATTTGAAATACGCAATTGGGTGAGTAATTCATCCAAGGTACTTGCCGCGCTAGGAGAAGAAGGTAAATCAACGAAGACATTTACCTACGACAAAACGATGGAATCCGAACGAGTATTAGGGTTGCTCTGGCAGCCTAGCGGGGATGTGTTCACCTTCTCTATGGGGTTGAAGGAAAAATTGATTCCGTATCTCTCCGGAAAGGAGCGACCCACGAAGCGCATTATTCTTCAAATTGTCATGAGCTTCTACGATCCGGTTGGATTTCTTTCCCCCTTGTTGATACATGGAAAGATCATTATCCAAGAAACGTGGAGAAGCGGAACAGAATGGGATCAACCTGTGGCGGATGACGTTTTTGCTTTTCACCGTGACAATGACTCAGCTCGCGTTGTTGTCATTCTCGCTATGCCGGGGGATGTGTCACCGCACAGTTGAACCTCGTTAATCAGAACACTGTTGTAGAATTTCATCACACGCAGTATGTGTCTTTATTTAAGGACTCGTTAAAACCTAAGCACCATAATTTGGTACACTATGCCACAGCAATAATTAAATCTGGTAGTTTACGTCGGCAATGGGGAATGCGATGTGAAACGAAGCACAAAGAAGCTAAACAATATACTAGAGTAAATTATAACAAACGCAATATTTGCTCATCTTTGATTACTAAAGCTAGTTTCAAATTCGCCAATGACATATTCAGTAACTCATTCGTAACACCTTTCCATGAAATCAAACAAGAACAAATACTTGGCTCAATAATTTCAGAGGAGTATTATAACTTGTTGGAACGCCAACAACATAATATTGTTGGAAATAGCATGCGCCTTATTTCGCAATTTACTAAACAAGGCTTAAGCTATGAAAATGGTACTATTTTTTACGTTAAACATAATAAACTACTAAGGAACATTTACCAGATTGAATCAATAATTTTAAATAATAACGATGAATTAGTTCTACTGTGCTATGCATATAATTCCAACCAATTTGACAATCATTTGCAATCTTATGAACTGAAACAGTCTAGTGAAATAAGCATTGTTTATAATATCTTAAAATTAGATTCAAAACCAATTAACTTACATAATGTAAATGAGAAGAAATATTTCCGAATGTGTAACTTTGTTGAGCTTAACAGTACTATAACTGAAACAATAAAAATATTAAATAAAATCGGTCATAAATCAATCGCAAATTATGTGATGTATTTAATTGCATTTTCATTCAAACAATTTTGGATCCGAAAATCCCATTGAGAAAAAAAAAACGAACTGACCCCAAGCATATTCAAACCAACTATTGTTATTCAGTTGGTTCAACTATAATCATGATTGATTTTACGGGCACTGAAAGCCAAATGTCAAAATATCAACAATATTTTTTTTTCGACATAACCATCGTATAGTTGAATCGACCATATTTTTCTGAAGTTGATTCAAGCATACAATAGTTGAATCAACTTGAAATGTATGATTGTTACAATCATGCACATGGGTTATCGAAAAATCAATGCAACAATATAGTTGATTTTAGATGAAATATTATTGATTGAATTATACTTTTTTCTCCGTGTAGGAGATTGTTAGTTTATAGTAGTGATCCTCATAGTAAGAGATATGCGGAAGCAGCCATTTATGAGCCAATCGTGCAGCGAGAGCTGTCAAATCTGAGCCAATCGTGCAAATTTTGCACTGCGGCAAGTGTTATCAGCCTCTGGGAATAAAATAAACACCGTTGCCAAATCGTTGAATCGAATTTCCGCATATCTCTTACTATGAGGATCACTAGTTTATAGTTGTCAACTATAAGGGTCGTAACAATAATAGAAACGGTCGTCAACAATACGGGAAATGATCCAGGAATGGTTTGTGATTATGCGGGAGGTGAGTCGATGAATTGAGGGTGATGCAATATTCACGTGTGTGTTTCAATGCTTTTAGAAGTGAGTTGATATTTTTGACTGGTAGTGTATATACACAGAGACACGTTTGATAGTCAATTTTACCATTATTGGGGGTTAGGATGACTGTAGTATAGTGATTTTGAACCGACTATGATCATGGTCAAAACGACCATTAAAAATAGATGATTCAACATTTACCATAATATCGGAATATACTAGTTCTTGTAGCCATAGTCATAGTCAAGAATGCCATGAACGTGGTAAATTCGTCCATTTTCATGATTATTGTAACCATTATATGCAAAAGTGATCTTGACCATGATTTAATTGTCGGTATGACGATAGAATGTTTCTCAGAGTATGTATATATTTTAAAAAAATTCTAATAGTTCCTTCTTTCTAAATAGACGTTATTGAAGTTATCATTTCAATGAATACAGTCTATTGTCAATATTTCCTGCATTTAAAAAAAATGTCGATGTGCTTTAAGAGGCAACCAACCGCCATCTTAATCATTACTATCATAAAGCAGTTTCTTCGTTCATCAATTGTCAATTGAGGCAATGAACAGGAAAATGCATTCTCTCCGCCAACCGAAATACTGGAATAATTTTTCATCATCAAAACCTGAATATTGAACGAAATAATTGGTTATCGAATTTTGAAAAAAAAAACGGTAGCTTGCCTCTGAAGGCAATTGATAAACGATAAGCTCTAACAAGAACTTAAAATCCGATGATACCGAAGTAGGCACTTGCTAGAAAAACGATTTCAAAAACGCTCAATCAAACATCCACTGGCCACGAACCACCGCCAAAGGTCAAAACAAATTCAATCGTTCTACACTAAATCAACTCGTAATTCATATCACTTAGCGCCGCAGCAATCGAGGGACAGCATTTGCATTTTAAAACTGAGCTGAGCCGTGCTCGATCGAAGCCATTAGTACCTACAGCGGTAGTTGCAACTCGAAGCCAATTCACAAATGAGGTACAATCGGCCCAAATGGCTGATTCGCTTTGGCTTCTGGTCGGTTGGATGCGTCTAGTAAACTTCATACCGGCAACGTGATTGGGACAAAAATAAAACTTTCGGATGGCATGCGATTAGAACACAACGTAATCTAGCATCGACTGGATAGCGAGCGAATGGAAGTGTATGAGTGTAGGATTTTTTTTTGTTCTGAGAGATTCTTTATTATGTTGCTTTGGCTTTGGGATTTATTTTTTATGTGAGAGAACTACACAGCAAAAAAGAAAAATGAATATCGCATCGAAGGCACGTCAACTATGTCGAAAATTTGGTATAATTCGAAAAGCGTATGTAAAAAAAAATAGACGGAATAAAGTGTATCGATGTGACATTAGCTATCATGATTGGGTGATTTCTGTTTGTTTATTTTTACATTACACTCGTATTATTGTGTGCTTTAAGGTGTTGCGTTTATGCTTTCTAAGATTTTTTTGCAGTGTAAAACACAGTTATGCAACCGGTGTAGGAAGTGATGCTACATAGATTCTAACATAACTACATATAAATCATCTAAACGCATGTCTGAAATTGTTCAAGATATTTGTGATGGAATGTCAGGCTTATCAGTGATGAAATTAAGCTTATGTTTGTCAATTTTTAATTTTGAGATAAACCAAATCACGCAAAAGCTCACAAAGCTAGATGCATTTTGACATGCGATCGATGCATTCAGTACGTTGTTCTAGACTTCTTCGCACGTTGTCGCTCTCTCGTCTATAGCACTAGAGTCACCGCCACCGTATGTATTGATTCGAACACGACAAATGTGAGATACGGTTTGGTGTGCGACACACAAAAAAACTGCGCATTTGACTCATATAGAGATAGGCAGTCACGCCGGAAGAAGAGAGAGTTGCGCTTCAGTCTTGGAGTAGAATTGGTCCGGAACGGTTCAGTCTAATGTCAGTGGCAATCGGGTGGTAACTTTGAACGGGAGAACATAGTACGTTATAAACGATTGAGTGCAACATCATCGGTGCATAGATTTGATGAATGATTGTGTGTGGGTTGAAGTGATAATTATCAACTGAGTGTTGTTCAAAGCCATCTGGTCGAAGTTGATAGCGTAACTTGTGAGTGAGATGTGATAAAGCCAAGTCGCAGTGCAGAAAAGAAAATTCTTCAAAGTGAGTGCATCGATCGGTCATTTCCCTGATACATGACCTATCTTAAGTTTAATTATATAGTCCCCTTGCGTTTTCTGCGACCATCATCGTCAGTCAGCCAAACCGGCATCGTATAGCGAACAATTGATGGCCTGTTGTATGTGAGAAGAATGTATGACAACCACCGATCTTTGAATAATATTGTTCTCGTTGATTTTTTTTCCTTCTAATTATTATGTGGGTCGAAATATTACTCATATGGGCGTAGCGGTCCTCATCTCCCATTGAATCCTTTGAGAAGAATAGCTTCATGTCACAAGGGTGCCCACTACAGAATAAACAAGTTTAACACCATGATCATTTACGAAGATCGCAGGGTACGTTTCGCTTATTGTCGTTGGATTTATACCAATCAAGGATAAATATCCATCCAATAGGAAAACTGGGGGGATTCTACGTCGTCGATGTCGTTTGTCGAGCGCTGAGGTGTCTTCGAAACCCAACACGCGCGTGTTCTGTGCTTATGAATATGCTGGGTTGTGGATGTGAGTTCGCTGCTCTACTAGTGTCGCACTAAATTCTGCCCATTCTGCTATTATACTAGTTCAATCAAGTTGATTTACAAGGAGTGGAAGCGTTTGAAGGTCGGTGTCTAGTACCGGCGAGCATTCGTGTCATATTCAGATATGTGTGTGTGTGTGCTTTAAACAATAGGAGTTGTAATTTAAATGAACCGAGTAAAACAAAAACGGGGAATTTGTGACCTCTGTATAATTACTAGATGTTTATTCGAGATACCATTGTGGGTTTTGAGAAGTCGTTATATATTGTTCAAATTTGTTTGGAAATTCATACTTTATAAAGGGTTTGATGAACAAGTTTTAACATTAGTGCGCTATATAATCTAATTTTGTAGCCAACTGATGTACTTCAATTGAAGTATGAAGTAACCTGAACAATTTAACAATGTAAAGAATTGTAACAAAATCATATTTGAACTGGGCATTGGTTGTAGCTTTATGAACCGTAGCTGTGTAACTTCTAAATTTTGATATTCTTTTTCAAAAAAATGTTCTCCTATTGCTAATGGAATAACATTGTTATTATTTCAAACCCAGACCTTTCCTTTTTTATAAACTGTGAGAGCAACAGTATTTTCAAACCGGAAGGTACACAGATAAAAAGAAACATTGAATTTTCTGCGTTATCTACACGGGAACAAATCCAATCTTCGAAGTGAGTAAAATGATTCATGATTCCGTGAACAAGGTGTGTTTTTATTTTATGAAAAATACACCATGAACAATGTTCATGATATCATGAGCTATTTTTCCGTAACGCAACCGATGCGTTACTTATTTTATTGTAGACTAGAATGCCATAACAAGATGCACGAAATCATGAATGATAATTTTCAACTGATGAACTAAATTCTTGAAACAAGAAACTTTATTCATGAATGTAACTATATCTTTTATGGTTCAAGCTGTTTTTAGAGGAGGTTCTTGAAATCATGAATCATCCGAGTTTATATCATGAATTATAAATCTGAAAATTGAAAACGCTGTTCTTGAATTGAGGTGGGAGCCGTTTGACTTACCGGATAAATTATGATTGTAGATTTAATATGTAATGATTTTTTTTTTAAATATTTAGTACAGCGGTGTTCTGGAGTTCCTCTTTGCTTTATTATATTATATAATGTTTCAAAGAACTAAACGAGTAATAGTGAATTGAAAAAGAAAATACCAAACACACACATGGTCAATCATTTATCTATCTGCATCTATATACTGAATTGGTTAGCAATTTTTGGAACAGAACCCGATCACGACCAACTCTGTAGAACAATTTGATGTCTCCTTTCTGCAGCTCCATGAATTCCTTGAAATTTGTTATCCCGTGGTCATTTATTATTACGTTGGCGTAATTATGCAGACCAGCCCGAAATAACAATGCTGCAGAATTACGAAATTATCATCCCGACTGCATAAAAAAACAAGAAGATTGATGCAGATTTTTTTGAGGGCCAATTTGCTTACTGAAAGTAAGGTTATGTGCTGAACCTGTTGAACACTGACGGTTTTTTTGGAATCCAAATTTATATCAATAAAATATTAAAAAGAAAAAAATACTCGACACACATGTTAGGCAACTGTTTCAAAAACTTTTATGCTAAACAACACTGTTTATAAGTTTCGATTGTTTATAGGTATGTTTGGAGTTTTACCGAATTTTTCTGATATTTTATATTTAAATTAAAACAAGCACAAAACTATGAATCGGTTCTTCACGAAATAAACGTTTTAAACGCACTATAACTAACAATTTGCACTGTAAATAAATGTATTAAATTTATTGATTCTGACAAATGAAATTTTGCAGACAATTTTCCTCCGAGAACTATGGATAATTCAATAAACTGACATTTTAACACATACGGGTAACGCTAATAACGCTAATAGCGTTAGTAATAATTGTTCATGGCAGCGCTTGCTTTAATTCATGATATTTGACGTTCAACTCATGAAATTATCAATCATTGTCATGATTTCATGTGCATACTTTTTGTTTTGTTTCATGATTTTTTATTCATGACAACAGAAATGGATTTGTATCCGTGTAATGCACATAAAGGGAATGCTAGATTTGGCAGAAAATAATGAGATATTTCATGTAAGTTTAAGCCAGATAACGTCTGAATCTAGCTTGTTGTATGAAAGTTTGCAGACATTGTTGTATGGCGCATGAAAGATTGCAAACAATTGCGTTGTTTACGCCTTCTTTGGCTTGGAATTAAACGAGGGGTAGTTTTACACGCTTTTTAAAATTCACTATTTTTTTCTGTGTATGATACAAATTTGGTGGCATCATTTGTCGCTACTTTTTCTCTTTTCGGAATTAAACATCAGACTTATGTACAGACTTAGAACATTTCATGTAAAATTAGGGCCTTTTAAATGCACCCAAACGAAGCGGCTTGTAAGACTTATATTTACGTTCTCTTTCAAATTTACACAAACCAAAAAGTGAACATTTAATTTTACTGACTTAAAATGACTTAAATTTCAGTAGCAACACTTGTTTTAACAGATGTTTAATGTTATTATAATCGAATAAAAAACTCATGAATATAATGAGTATTCCTAGATGGAGCAAATGCTTTTGTATGCATAAATGATTCTTTGATTTGAGTCTAATGTTCGGAATTGTAAATTAAATAATCGCATTATTCATGTATCCTATGAGAGAAGCTTAAAACTATAGCAGTCCACAAACGATTTCTCCTATGGTTAACTTGCACACTTAGAAAAAATCGTGTGATTTTATGACTGAAAGAATGCACATAAATGGAGCGGCCTTTATGATTTAATAATCTGTTGCATCGAAAATTACATCAACCAAATTAAATTTGGACTGTAACCCTATTTCGACACATATCAAGTTGATTTCATATTTCAAGACGATGTAAATGTTCGATAGTTGAAAATTATACTTGAAACGAATTTCCAACCAAAAGAAATGATAGAGAAATGAATTTCCAGGATTGTTAATTTTGACCCCAGCGTTATAATCAGGGAGTGCTATTACATGTTTGTGGTAGACCCTATAGTAAAAAAAAACAATTTTCCTTATTTGCTCTGCGGAAACAATATTAGAAGAAAATAGGAAATAGTTTATGCCAAGATGCGTGATTATAATATTACATCTGAGGAATTGAAACTTTTTTTCCTTAAATGTGCCCACCTTGCAATGTATGGTGAACTTTTAGACACTTATATTGCCTTTATTAAAACAAAAATTTCGTCCAATTCTAAGATAGTCATTTTTTGCAAATCGACTTTAAATTTTAAAATATTTTTTTTAGCGTGTAAAAATCGATTTCACAATTTTTACATTTTTTTCATAATGCATCACTTTTTTGTAAGTTTTGTCCTTTTTGAGTTATGTTGATTTAAAAAAAAAACGATCAAAAAACTTAAAACCGTTTCAAATGGCAGTCAAGATAAATTTATAAAAACACGTCAATTAGACCTTCGCTGATCTCGATCTGATGATTTCCATCAAGGAAGGTATAATTGTATAATTGTATCCATGACTTGGCCCAGATAACCACGAATCCCTCATCCAGCTTACACTTCGTCTGGCACCCTGTATTCCCCCTTACCATTTGTTAATGATTGTATGTATGTAATGTACGCAATATAATATAATATATGTATTTACAAAATATAACTGACAGCCAATGGATTGTTACTGAAAAATAAAAATTGGATATGTATTAATATCTTTAGTCCTGGAAAAGTTGAAAAGCAGAGTAGATCCTTTCAACAAAGATAAAATTTCAATGAAAAGATATTTGATTTGTTTTATTTTTTGAGAGTCAACAGACTATTCTATGTATGGCGAACATTTAGACAATTATATTGCCTTTATTAAGAAAAAATTACGTCCAATTCTAAGCTAGCCATTTTTTGCAAATTGGCTTTAAATTTTTTAATATTTTTTTTAGCGTGTAAGAATCGATTTCACAATTTTTACATTTTTTTTTTCATAAAAGTTAAAACGATTTTCACCCATACATCACTTTTTTGTCAGCCTTGTTCTTTTTGAGTTATGTTGATTTAAAAAAAAACGATCAAAAAACTTAAGCCCTTTTCATGTGGCAGTCTAGATAAATTAAAAAAAACGAAATATGCAAAGTTGCTTGAAAAGACATAGTCTACACAACCACAAAGTTTCATTGGATTCTGAGAGGGTGCTGTCAATCACGAAGACGAGTTGGCGTGAAATTCGTCAATTCTAGGGGTTTTTTTTTTCATTAGGGCGAATCTACAATTGAGAGATTCTCTCCGGGCTCGCTCTCTTTCATTCATATTCCAATCACCTTTACGTTTTTCATTCTATTATTTGTAGGGTATGCTAGCCTGCACTGTTGTGTTTCGAAGAATCCATCGAAAGCTTAATAATGGCGCTGTAATGAATGAAAGAGAGCGAGCCCGGAGAGAATCTCTCAATTGTAGATTCGCCCTAATGAAAAAAAAAAACCCCTAGAATTATCTTCCGACAGCTAATCCTATTTGCCGGCGTCGGTGGTGTAGTGGTAAGCGTGACTGCTACTTGGCACCCCAGTGGGTCTGGGTTCAATCTCAGTCGACGTCGGTGGTTTTTCTGAGGCGAAAGAATCTGGTCACGTCTTCCTTCGGAAGGGAAGTAAAGCCGTTGGTCCCGGCTCATATTCATGAGTCGTTAGGTGAGGTCCAGGTGGTGGAGTCGTCTTCCTGGCGTCGGTGATTGTCACCATGTGAGGAAATAGGCCGACGTTAAATAAAAAAAAGGAAAAAAAAGCTAACCCTATTTTTATGAAACCATTTGACGGAAATCCTAATGTGTATTGCTTACTGTTCATTTCCTGTAATAATAGCGTTTCATTGGAAGGAGACTCTCTATCCTTCTCGTGGGTTTCGTGTAAGTGCATCTGTTTACGGGTCCACACCCCCGTTTTTGGCCACCCATACAAAGGAATAGTGAGAATTACAGGTATGTACAGTTTGATTTTGCCATTAGAAGGAACTGTACGCCATGGCAAGTCCTGCACTGGTGGTGGCTTCCTATCACATCACATCACATCTTAGCCTGAAGTAAAACTCAATATGGAAATTAAAAATTGCCAACTTTCCTTGCATATCAGATGATCGTTTTTAAGAAAGAACGAACAGAGCATCGTTTAATAAATTTTGTTGCGACGATTTCATTTGGTTGGGAACATTAACCCATTAAACCGTATGTGGAAAGCTTAATTGAATTGCATATTTTGTTATTCGTTCTATCGGATCATATTGCTGGAAAGAGATTATTTTATTCCCGCAGGTTTCGCGTTCAATGACCGGCAAAAGTAAGGATTCACTTTTGATCAATGTATTATTGTTGAGGAAAAACGCATATTTTTTTTTTTAAAGAGTAGGGTATTCCAATAAAAATTTCTGAAAAATAAACATAGACGAACAATTTCAGTTAAAAAATAACAGTAACTGGTATTCTTCACATAAAATAAGTAACACAATCAATTCAACTTGTCAATGTAGGTATGACATAAGAAAAGATCCACTTAATGTTTGAATAAAAAAATCAATCAAAGACAGTTGGATCCGACTTTTCAATAGTCAATATGACCTCCCTTCGCTTGAATGATGGACTGCAATCGTTTTCGGATGCTTTCGACCAGGTTTTTGAGGTGCTGTGTATCCAACTCATTCCAGGTCAGCTCACAATTTGATTAGTCTGCACCACAATCGCTTCTTCTTATTCACCTTACTTATGAACGGCCATTATCCGAGCAAAATGGCTTTTCAAACTGCGCTCAGAATCTCTGAGTGCACGGATCCTTCTTAATTTCTCGGATGAATCTAGTGTCTTCTCGGTGATTGGACTAACGATTACGTCCTCGTCCAGTTCGATCTGCCACAATTACAAGTATTCGGTGTTTCAAAATTTGAAATGCATCAAGGCTTCCGCCATACTTTTGAGAAACTTTGCGCTGAGATTCGTTTTTTAGCAATCACGCACGATTATATTTCGAACTTGAATTTTCTTTCCTCCCATGATCGATTCTTAAAAAAACTCGGCACTTGAGTACAACTCGCTTACTGTAGTAATTATTTGTTATGGATAATGATTAATAAGGAGTAAGTCAATTAGATGTACACGGAAAATATTTTTCCCCCTAATGGCTCTTTTTATTGACACACCGTAAACATAAGCATATTCTACTTTTCACAAGAAGTTGGCTAAAATGAATGTGTATATTCAAACTTTTAAACTAAGTCTAATGAATGACACCCAAATATGTTCAGTACGTGTAATAAAGTTGTCATTGATACGAATTGATAGTATATGGTAGCTGTGGTTGCTTGGTAAAAGATTGTGTGCTTGATCGGATACTGCCTTTCAAAATAGCGCTCCGCTCAATTTCAACTGCTTCTATTGAATTTTCACAGCCTGCCGTACTCTAACGGAACTATCAATATTTTCTCGTCATATCTTTGGTTCTAGCAGAAATTGCTGTCCACTCCTAGGGTCTCATGTTGATGAGAAGATATTTTCTTCAAAACAATATAATGATCTTTCTATTAAGTGAATCCGCATGCAGGGTAAGGCCCACGCTAGGATAGTGGCTTCCTACATACATAGGTATGGCAACTGGATTTGAAGAGTTCGGTTTGAAATACCTATAATTTTGCATTTGCGGTATTTTCCCCGATTTTAAGGAACAGAAGCCCCTTTCTCGACTGGGCTGTTCTCATTTGATGACATTGCCGAAGCTATCTTCAAGTATCTCGACATTTCTGACCCTCTTAAAAGCATTGTTCTGGCGATGCTTCCCACTGTGAAGACTTTTTTGAAGCAATTGACAATAAAGTGGCCCCTCCTTGCAGCAATCATTGCCTCCGATGGATAATTTGCCAAAAGAGGTCGGGGATTTGATCACTGTTCTGCAGTGGAATTGTAAAAGTCTTATTGCTAAATTGGAATCTTTGAAATTTTTAGCTCAAAATACCGGTTGTGATGCATTTGCTCTTTGTGAAACTTGGCTCTCTTCCGAAATCGATCTTCCATTTCATAATTTCAATATTATTCGTCTTGATCGTGAGGATTCGCGTGGAGGAGGAGTACTTTTGCGGATCAAAAAGGGCTTCTCTCTCTATAGAGTAAATTTTCCTCAAACTCCAGGTATTGAAGTTGTCGCATGTCAGGCTGTTATTAAAAATAAAAGCCTTTGCATTGCTTCTGTGTATCTTCCTCCTTGAGCCTCAATTAACCGAAAACAACTTTCAGATATTTGTTCGGCCCTTCGTACTCCACGGTTGATCATGGGAGATTTTAAACCTCGCGGTACAGGCTGGGGAGAACTGCAGGATGACAACCGGTATTTCTTGATATATGACCTCTGTGACAACTTCAATATGACAGTTCTAAACAATGGAGAAATTACACTTTTGGCTGATCCATCTTCAGTTGGCAGTAGATTAGACCTCACACTTTGTTCGAATTTGTTATCGTTGGATTGCACATGGAGTGTGACTCAAGATCCCCACGGTAGTGATCACTTGCCCATAAAAATTGCGGTTGCCACCGGGTTCAATCCGACGAAATGCGTATGACCAAACTCGTTTTATCGATTGAACAAAGTTTAGGACAGCAAAAGATGCAGCCGTCACGACGGTAGGAAGGGCTTACAGTGCTGGATGAATATAATTACCTCTCCAACCTAATCTTGGATAGCGCGCTTCAAGCTCAAACTCAACCAGTTCCAGGATCGTCATTTCACCGGAAACCTCCTTCTCCATGGTAAGATCAGCAATGCACCGAGGTTTACCAAAAAAAAAGTCCGACGTGTTTAAAGTTTTCCGTAGACTTGGAGCACATGAGAATTTCACAGAATACACGGCACTCGAACGCGAAATTAAGAGCCTCATCAAGTCCAAGCGGTTACTGGCGATAATTTGTGGATGGGCTATCGCGCGAGACGCCGATAAGTACTCTTTGGAACACCACGCCAAAATTGCGTCACCGAACTACGAACACCTAGGACAAGGAGTATCCGGACCAATTGATCCTCAAGTTTGCGTAAAAAGTTTGTCCAGATTCTATGCCGGCACGGATGATTCCTCGCGAAACCGAGAATTCGATAGTTGAGATCAGCCAACCCTTTTCCATGTAATAACTCTCCCTCTCGCATTCTTTTCGTGTGGTAATATGGCTACAGGGACTGAACGAATCAAGTTCAACTTGCTTAAGAACCTCCTAGGCGTCGCTAAGAGACGCATGTTGAACTTGTTCAATCCGTTTCTGGAACTAAACATTGTAACGTATAATTGGAGACAGGTGAGAGTTATTGCCATTAAAAAAACTGGTATATCCTCATCCGACCACAACTTAAATCCACCCATCGCGATTGTATTGTATTCGAACGTTGTTGAAGAAAATGATCCTCTTCCGCCTAGACAAATGGGTTGCGACGAACAACCTGCTTTCAGATAAAGGGTGTTTCGATCAAAATTTGGTCGACTTAAGCTTGACGCATTTCCTTTCATCGTGCATTAAAAAAATGTTCACACCTCTTATTGGCTTCCTTTTTACCGAATGCGAATTGTCGGGTCTTTCGTTTAACACCTACCATAAGAACTCCAGTTTGCCTTGAACTGTTTCTCGCCGACAACAGCTTTTTGAGTCTTCTTAAGGTTCCGCTTGTCGATGGCCCAATATTGGGCGGAGCTCTGGCGTGTTGGGAGGGTTCTTGTCCTTGGGCACCACTTGAACGTTGTTGGCAGCATACCACTCCATGGTGTTTTTTCCGTAATGGCAAGACGCCAAATTCTGCCAAAATATAACGGAAAAATTGTGTCGCTTCAGGAAATGCAGTAGACGTTTTTGTAGGCACTCGCTCAGATAAATTTCCTTGGTGACGGTTCCGGTCGGAATGTAAACGTTGCTCTTCAAGCCACAGGTACAGATGGCCTGCCACACCAGATATTTCTTCGTAAACTTTGACAGTTTAATGTGCTTGAAAATATCTGCCACCTTTCCCCGTCCGGTTGCCGTATAAAATTCCTGTCCAGGAAGCTGTTTAAAGGCTGCCTTGACGTAAGTTTCATCGGCCTGTACCACGCAAACAAACTTCGTCAGCATCGTCGTGTACAACATTCGCGATCGTGCTTTGGCCGACGTGCTTTGTTTATCGTCGCGATTTGGAGTCACCACTTTCTTGTAAGTCGACAACCCATCTCGTTTTTTAGCTCTAACCATGGTTGAAGGCGGCACTCCCAGCTTCTTTGCGACATCTCGGACGGAGAGGTTGGGGTTCCGCTCGAAACAACGGGCAACTCTTTTTGTCGTCGCTGTGGCCACCGGCTTCCGATTTCCCCCCGATCCAGCTTTGCTCGCTGTCGACAAACGTTCACCGAACACTTTTAATACGTTGGTAACAGTTGATTGAGCCACATTCAACAATTTCGCCAACTTGGCGTGAGAGTATTTTCGATTTTCTGAAGTGCTAAAAGCGATAACTGAAGTGCTAATCTCAAAATCAAAATAGAGGCATGATGCTACACGCACACATCTTCAAAATGAGGGGTGTGTAAATTTTTTTAATGCACGATGAAAGGAAATGCGTCAAGTTTAAGTCGACCAAATTTTGATCGAAACACCCTCTAGTACGTCCTGAGCCAAAAACAACAAATACATTTTCTTCTTGATAATGCAGCCCCTGGTAACAAAGCAAAGAAATTTGGTCACGCCACATAGTAGAAAGGAAAAAAAACCGAATCATTTCACATCAGGCACAATGAAGTTGGTATGATTAATGCCATTATTTACGTCCATGCTTTATGGATGTATAGTTTAGATGTATCCAGTTCCAATACCCGGTTTGGATTGGATGACATTGTGCTCAATATCATGTTACTAAGTTACTAAGTTACTAATTACAGACAACCGTCAACAGCCAATCGCTTGAAACTGATGAATCAGTTCATTTGAAATTGAATTTCTTCACACCAAGAGCCATGCTATAAAAAGCAACCAGCAGTAGTTGCTTCACTTTTTGAGAGATAATTTTTTGATAAGCATCTTACTTGCCTTCCTTGGTATCGTAAATAATTTCTATTTGTTGATATAATGGACCAACATTATCAAGCCATGTGAACAGTGTTGATTTTACTTTGTTGTGAGTTTATTTAGGCCAGGGATTTAGCTCATGCTGGTTGATACACTTTAGACAACGTTTTTGTAGGATCCTTCTCTAGTCATGGGAAGCGTCAACGAGGAAAGCGGCTTATCTATCAAACCTTTTCCTTCCTCATTTCCCATGCACCGATTCTTCGATTCTCTCTCCTGCATCTATATATTCCTTCAACAGTTTTTATGATTATCACCTTCCAAACAGGAAGAATCATATTAAAGAGGATGGCAGTGACGCATCGTTGCCGGCTCAAGAGAATATTCTTCCAGGCAACAGGTCCGTTTCAGTTGATAAGGTATTTAGAACCACTCAACAAGGAACGGCGATGTAAATAAATTGATTGCACTTTGTACTTTGTACTACCCGTTCGCTCCAGTTTCTGATGGCATGCGCTTCATTCATGATTACTGTAAGTGAACTGTAGGTATGTTTGCTTTCATCCGGCATCTCAAGTGATTACGTATTACATATCACTTTCAGGCGTCTTTCTGGGTGGTGCTAGAATTGTCTGTTTAAGAAAACAGCTGATTCCTATTAACAGACGTTGCGATTGATTAGGAAGTTTGAAGGAAGGAATACGATGATTTATTTTGCTAGTAATGTTTTGCCGATGAACTTGATTCCTTGGGTGTAAACCGCTGTTTGTGTACATATTTAGCGCCCGGTTGTGGGGGAGGGTAACTATAAATCATTTAACCTTTGCCGGCGCACGCGAAAGTCAATTAAACATAAAGATGAGAGGAGCGCGAGCAGCGTTTGTCGTCTCCAGTCCGGTTTGAACAGAATCTGGAATTTGAACTTGGAAGTGCAATAGTGTGAAGTTACGGTAGAGGAATTTGCTCGCCGCACGTGAGATTATTATTGATTAAGAAGAATAGGGGTATGCAACTGTAATTGCAACTTTGAAGCAAGTTAGACGTTCGGTTCGACGTTTTGCGCCCACATTTGTAAACGATATGTATCATTCGTACCTTATTTATTTGATTGTTTTTTTTTTTAACATATTGAGTTAAGGCTTTTGTTTTAAAATATGAAATATTTTTTCACCCGTCTGTTTACAAGGGGGATTTTTCCTATACCTAACCAGCCTCCACCCTTTTGTGAGTATTTTTTCAGCATCGTGCACAAATCTGACGGTTTTGTTTGTTTACATTTGTTTGCTCCTTGCTCCTCTATCGATTACAATCGAATCGATTACAATCCAGAACCACTGGATGTGTTTTTATAATGAGATAAAACTTCTCTAATTAGTGTCGCTATTGCCGAAAGCCCTAGTGTCATTCAGCTATCGTTCCATTTAAACTGACTGTAACAAAAATTGTTCCTTTGTAATCAAAACGAAATCAGCAGCATTTGTGGTAGAAATATGTGGTATAATGGATTTGCTCATTATTTGAAAGGTCAGCAATTCCATAGAAAAAAAGATATACGATCTCTCAGAATTTCATAGTAGCTGGTAGTTTTGTTCTTTATCGAAAAATTTGACTTTTTTCGGAATTATTCAAAAATTCAAAACTTTGAACCACTGGACCGATTCTTACAGCTTAGTACGCAAACAAAAAATAATTAAATACGCTTTTCAGAAAGAAAAAAAAATTATAAAAAGATACGTACATTGCGATATTCATTATGAAAAGATGGATTATATTTGTTTTTCATGGTTTTAATGGTCTCCGGACCAAAGAGCCTCCTCGTTTTTTTTATTTTTTTTCTTGAAAGCTTAGACCTTTTATCATAACATATTAAATAAATGGCGATATATGTATTCTAGCTTTTTAGCTAAATTTTTTCAAAAACTATCTGTTTTTAGATGTTATAGACTATTCTACCACGCGATTCAAAGTAACTTGCCAACCATGCGCCCCCATAAATCTAAAGTGATTTTTATAAGTTGATTTAGCTTTTTGAGATCTAACGCATGAGCCATAAGCACCGTGTTCTCCTCCTTCTCCTTTTCCCCTTCCAAAAAGTCATCGTGGTTTATGGACGTTCTGCAATGTTTAAGCTAAACAAATAATTTTTAGGTCTGGTAGCAGTTTCTCTAAATACAGGAATTGCTGTCATCCAACTTATCCCTTTTTTTGTGGCGTGATTACATAAGCTTTCGTTAATTTTCCTAGTAGAAATCCTACACACCCATATTGCACACATGGTACACTTGTTTTACATTAAAACGTAATTATATTTCATTTGCGTATTTAGTTGTTAGAATCGGTCCCATGGTTCATAAATTATGAATTATTGAAAAAATGCATTTAAGAAGAAGTTCAATTTTTGGACCACCCTAACACAGAAACTGTCACCCTAAGGAAAAAATTAAAAAACTACGGGTCGAATATTTTTCGGTAAAAAACAAAACTACCAGTTATTTGGATATTTTGAGAGATCGTATACTTTTTTCTATGGATTTGCTTCCGTAATGAAAGTATTAACGCTAAATAAACAAGCTGTCATAGTATTTTGATGGAAGAATATACTGAAATAAAGGTTTAACAATCGATTGCCAAGAAAAGTCAACTTTGCCGAAGCCGACATTTTCCCCAAGAAAAAAACACAAAACTTCTTTGTTAGAATCTCTGATGATAGTTTCTTTTATAAATCATGAAAGAGGTCCTAGAGATCGGTTGTTTATTTGAGGATTGTTCTTGAGTAATACATGATAAGGGCCTTAAAGCCAATTGTGAACAATGACTCTAAAATCGGTCTTGTGAAGGCAGCATCTGGTTGGAGGAAAAATGTTTGTTCTTCCAAATGATGTACAGTCACCGCCAGAAAAAAGTGCCCACCTACCCCAGTTTCTCCTTTTTGTGCTGCAAACTGTAAAATAAATTAAAGATTATAAGTTTTGTTGTTTTGATGGCATATTTATTATGTTCTTTTCTTGTCTGGTACATAAAAAACACTTGTCCTGCAAATTCATTTTTTTCTTCAAGAAAGATCAAACTATAGTAGAAATTATGCATGTCAAAATAAAGTGCCCACTTCTTATTTTCTTTAAAAAAAAAACAAGTTGTAGATCCAGTCTGTTGAGTGACCAGTAGTTGATGGTCCTCCCCTGGCCTTCAACAGTTTTTGCAAACGTTTCGGCATACTCTCCACCAGATTCTTCAGGTCTTGTGGGTCAAGATCTTCCCAGGCGTTCTCAAGAGCTTGAAAATAGTTATGTTTGTTGGTAACTCCTGTCTTATCAACTCGTGAATCCAAGATGGCCCACAGATTCTCTATTGGGTTCAGATCTGGACTCTGTGGGGGACATTCCATAGGTTTAATACGGCAGGAACGGAAGAATGCCTTTGACATCTTCGTGGTATGTTTTGGGTCATTATCTTGCTGGAACACAAATTTGTTTTCCAGCTCAGTTTTAACCAACGAAACTTCCAAATTCTCACGCAATATGTCGATGTAGGAATCTGCTGTCATAATACCATCGATTTTTACCATAGCACCAACACCCGCCCAAGAAAAACACCCCCACACCATCACGTTCCCTCCACCATGCTTAACTGTGCCCTGGATATGTCGATCATGAAGCGCCTCTCCAGGTCTACGCCATACACGAGCTCGTTTTTTGCTGTTTAACAACTCGAATTTGGACTCATCAGTCCACAAAACAGTCTTCCAATATTTTAGAGGTTTATCAGCATGTTCCCGAGCAAATTTGAGTCGTTTCGCTTTGTTGACTTTGCTAATAAAAGGCAACTTCTTACAAAACCTGCTCTTCATACCGTGTTCAGCGATCCTTCTGCGTAGAGTACTGTCCGAGATCGGTTGTTGAATCACTTCCTTGATCTCCCTGAGGGTAACCTTCGGATTTTTCTTAATTTCTCGAATGATTCTCGCATCTGTTCGGGAATCTGTTCTACGTTTCCTTCCCCTTCCTGGGCGATCAGCTACTGAACCATAGGTTTCTTACTTAGCGAAAAGTTTGGTAACTGCTGCTTTGCTGTATCCATACTTTTCACCAATCTTGCGATGCGATTCACCCTTCTCGATATCACGAATAACACATTTTCGGATCTGCAAGGGAATAGTTTTGCTTGCCACCGTATTATCCATGGTTATTTAGATAACTCGCACTGAATCTTTCTGACCGACAACTGAAATCCGTAAGAAAATCAACAAACACTTGGAAACGTCAAAAAAATTGAATACGAGGGGCGTTTGGATGTAAAAATTACATACACATAATATATTTTCAATTGGGCACTTTTTTATGACACACCAAATTTACACCACGTATGGTTCAAAAAATAATTTTGCAAAAATGTGTATTATCCATTTCAAAAATACACATGCATCTCTAAAATAATAATATTATCATGCTTAGAAAAATACACGGTGTTCAATAAGTTCGAATACAAGTTTTCATCATTGCGTAGGTATGCGCCATGTACATATTCTGCATTGGTATTGGTGTCAGCTTTAGCTTCATTCATACGCTACCGAATGTGCGCGGTGTTGACATTCTGTTAGTTGTTGTTTGTTTGTTACGCGCGATGAAAGAGTATCGGGACTTCGTAATTAAGCGTTTTTTGAACGGTGAGCGACCCGGCGATATATTCCGGCTGCTGAAATCGCATGGGGTCAAGCGGAACTTTGTCTACACGACCATCAGGCAATACCGGGAGACGTCCTCGACCAATGACCGTGCGAGATCCGGTCGGCCGCGTTCAGCGAGGACGCCACGGGTCATCAAGATCGTGAGGGAGCGAATTCGGCGCAAAAAGAACCGCTCAATCCGGAAAACGGCTGCAGATCTCAACGTTTCCATTGGAACCGCTCACACCATACTCACCAAGGACCTTGGTTTCAGGCCTTACAAAAAACGTAAGGTCCATGGCGTTTCGGAGGCTACCAGCAAAAAGCGGTTGGATCGAGCTAAGAGGATCCTCTCTCGGCACGCTGGTCAGAAGTTTGTTTTTTCGGACGAGAAACTGTTCGTGCTGCAGCAGCCGCACAATGTGCAAAATGACCGGGTGTGGGTGCCATCGAGGGACAGCATTCCTGAATCCAATATAAACATCCCTCGGTTCCAAAGTGCCACGTCGGTGATGGTTTGGGGGGCAGTATGCAAACGTGGTAAGCTACCCTTGGTGTTTATTGAAAAAAACGTCAAAATCAACGCGGCGTACTACAAAACTGAGGTTTTGGAAAAAGTTGTTGCCCCCAGTCTCCGAAGCATCTACGGCGATGAGCACTACGTGTTCCAGCAGGACGGTGCACCAGCCCATACGGCAAATGTGGTTCAAGCCTGGTGTCGGGACAATTTAACCGACTTTCTGGACAAAACTTTGTGGCCTCCCAGCTCCCCGGACTTGAATCCTCTCGACTTTTTTGTTTGGTCCTATATGATGGCGAAGCTGAACGAATACAAGGTCAGCACTTTGGATCATTTCAAGACGGTAATTCTCAAAATCTGGGACGAAATGCCCATGCAGTCCGTGCGTGCCGCCTGCGACGCGTTCGAGAAACGTTTGAAGCTCGTTAAGGAGTATAAAGGGGGGGTCATTCCAAGAGAAATGTTGTAAACGTTCCTTGTAAACATAGCTTTCAATAACATAAATCCAAAAAATAAAAAAACATGTTTTCATTTTTTTAACAAATTTTGAAAGTGTATCCGAACTTATTGAACACCGTGTATATGAATACGATATAATGAGTTTTTCAATGACTTCAGAGATGAAGCGTGTTCATGAGAAAAGTGGGCACTTTATTTTGGCGGTGACTGTAGTTGGATATCCTTTGATTAGAAAACCGACTACGCTACTGCCTCGAAATCTTCCTTTACGATCTACCGTGCCGCAAAGTCGCTGATCCCGTGTTCCGTCGCCATTTTCCTCATTCCTCGCACTGGATTCGCCAGAATTTTCCTTTTGATGGCAGCGGTAACCGTCGGACGACCAGTGGCCACTTTCGCGAACAGTTGTTCTTTCTTTTCTCTATTTAAAACCCTTTTCACGGTACATCGAGACACGCTCACGGTGATTGAAATGTCTTTCTGCGACATTTGCGCGTGGGATAAATCACGAATACACTGCCACTTCGTCATTGTGCAGCTGTCAAACTAAGGAAATCGGCTTCTATTATTTGCAGCCTACTACGATATGATTTAATGTACGTCTCGTCGTCCACTACGATGGACTCGTGGTACAGCTTCCTGGCGCGGTATTTGGCCACCGTATTCTTTTTATCGGTTCGGTTAGGTGCCTTTTTCACCTTAAAGACATGAAGCACAGACGGAAGAATTGACCTTCTTAGCCACGTCCCGAATCGAATGGTTTGGGTTGCGCTTGAAGTAATCCCTCACCTTCCTTACGATCTAACTTTGATGGCTTTCATGTTGCAGTGCAGCTAGAATTGATTTAAAATTTGGCGTGTTAAATCTTTATAGTTTCTTAAATATGTGGCTTCGAAAATTCGAAGTGACGATACAAATCGGCCATGATGGTGGTCATTTTTTGAATTGTAGTGGCCTTCACCGTACGTTTTTTTTTTTAAACTTTTGGTTACATTTGTTGAACCAAATATCAATACCCCAGAATGTTCTTACATGACCTAGAACATCAGTTGAATTTTATTCATCGTTGCCTTTAGATTTTGGAACCTTCTGTCAACTATGTAATTGAACAATCTATTTTGGATTTAAATTGACATATTTGAAAACGGTTTTCACTGAAGTGAATACTTTTCCTTATATGTTAAGCAAAAAAAAAAAGACGAATTACTCGTCGCGGTTTCGAAGAAATTCTCGAACATTTCCCTTCATACGACCCATCAAGCGGCGCACTGTTTTGCCAACTTTATATCACTAAGGTTTCATCTAAGTCGGTTTGATGATGAGTTTTCTCGTCATAACTACCCAGTAGTTTTCAATGGACCTAAACTGGGGACAGTTGAGTGGATTGAGAGTTTGCGGAACAAAGTGGACTCCGTTGTCATTGTACCATTGCTGTGATTATTTTCCGGCTGTAGTGACAACTAGCTAGATCCGGCCAATATGTCACTGGACCAGCATGTAACTGGATGAGGGTAGAATTCGCTGCTGAAGACATTCGGTTTTGTAAACCTCTGAGTTCCGAGAAGTTGTCCGAAGTCGGCCTTACCATAGGTTTCTTCATCCATAAGTACGCATCCAACGGACTTGGTTCCAGCTGGATAGTCAAGAAGAAAATGGATATAGTTTTTGGCTCAGGAAGTACCAGTACATCGGTCTTAAGCTTAATGAATCACCCCTAAAACATAACTTAGATCGAACAACCCCTCAAATATTCTGTCAAAATAACACTGCGCATCAAAGCAATTCTAGTACCGAAAAGCGCAAGAATGTATTGCAAGTCGCAAGGTGCTAGATTTACTTGGGACCAATAGGGTTGCCAGCAGTGAACTAATTATAAATCGCTAGTTACCTATTGATTATTGATACAGCCGATACGCTGCCTACGAGCGGCATCATACTTTTTACTCAAATCGCGATCGGACATACCTGGGTTGCCTCTAATGGACCTCACGACCTTTCCATGGACCTAACGGTTGGCAGATACACTTCGGTGTTTAATTTGAGGCTTCCGAGTCGTCGTCAAGATTTTCCTGTACGTTTTGAGTACGTGCCATACGGTGTTTCTAGAAAAAATCAACACTTGCTTGGTGCCAGCTTTGACGCGGACCACGATGGAATTTCCAGGTCACTTTGCATTTTTCTCCTAACCTCCTCGTTCATGGTGACTGTCTCGAAACAAAAACAATTTAGTAACTGAAAAAGTACACTGTTATTGATGAAGTTTGTCAGAAGTAGATAATTTATCATCTCCATGCGAAGCGCTAGGAGTGGACGGTAATTTATTGCTAGAACGAAATAGACATGAAGAGAAAGTGTATTGATAGTTCCGTATAGGGCAACACTGTTATTGTTATTCTTATTGTAAACAGGTAGACTTAAAAAGCATCTTAAAACGTCCCTTAGGAGGGTTGTAATAAGCAAAAGAGTTTGCTCCATCACTAAGTGGGCCATGCCTTAATTCTTCTATAACCTAGAGCAACCTTTCATGTCATTACTTATTTCAGCTAAGATCTTTGAACCTACATTTATTTATATCGTATAAAGAAATTAGCATTATTAGTATCGAAGATATAAGGCAAGGTCTAATTAGAATATAAGTATCGAAGATATAAGGCAAGGTCTAATGAACTATTGTTTTTTTGGGGGGGGGTAAAATAAATTTTTATGAGGGAAGAAAAAAATTTGTTGGTGTGGTGGGGGGGGTGGGGGGGGAAAATGGCTCGTGGGGGGGGGGGGGGGGGATGTGGGGACTCCTTTTTTTGTTGTTTTTTTTTCACGCTAAGATGAGAATACCTAAAATTAGGTATTTATTTTACCTAAAATTAGGTATTGTTGACAATACCCAAAATATCGGTAAAATTAAACGATAATAAACAGTAATTTTTACTGACATTTGGGTAATGTTCATTTTTCAATATTGGACGTTATTATTTACCCAAAATTGAATAAAATTTTCGTCACTGAAGCAACGCGGTCGCCATGTTTTTCTTAGCGAAAACGTAATTATTTTTCTCATTAATCTTTCAATAAATAGTTCATTGTCCCAATATTTGAAGCAATAACTTTTGCTTTTGTTTTTATTCTAGCTCATCAATTCTAGCGGCATCAATCCGGAGCGAAATAATGAACGTGTCAAAATGTTGGGTCGATGCAGAAAAAATATTTCTGTAATGGAGGAATCCAGGTAATGCAAAAGTGAGGTTAAACGTCGTAGATGGTGCTCTTGAAAAATGATTTTTCGAGCTGTTTAAGCAAAGTAATTGGTGATAAAGAGAGCAGAAAATCGTCGATAATGACGATACCGGCCAATTCCATACAGTTTGAAAAATAGCCAGAAAGTTATTACCAATTTCAGTTTTAGATACTACGATGTTTAATCTCACTTTAGCTTTACTTGGATTCCTCCATACTTTATTGATACTTTTTTTTTTAATGCAAAAAATATATTTCTGTAATACATTTGAACATTTGTTTCTCCTTAAGTGCAGACTGTGGAATACTAATCCGAATGGATAAATTGTTAAATTGCATGTCTTTTTTGAAGCATTCTGTAAAATAAAACTACAAAAAAATACCCAATTTTCAGTAAAAAGTAACGATAAAAAATCGGTAATATTTAACGTTTATCTTCCTTCAATACTATTACCCAATATTAGGTAATCTGTGTTTACGCATAATTTAGGTATGTGCACTTTTGAGCGATTATCGGTACTTTTTAACGATCTTTAGGTATTCTCATCTTAGCGTGATTTATGTAAAAAGGGTGGTTGGTGGTGAACATTATTTACTGATCGCTTGAAGCAGGAAACCGGTTGAATATCAGTATTTGTTCAAACAAGAATGCGTGTAAATTTATAAAATTGTAAATGCTAAAAAAATCAGATTTCTTTGGTTTTTTAAGTGGAAAAACCAGTGCAGTATAAAATACACAGAAAAAGTTTAGCTAAGCTACCGGTTGACCAAATCCGAGCTGCAGTACAGTCACCTCGTTTATTTTCTCGCCGAAGAACGCCGTTTTGCGTTAAACAGCTTCTCTGTTCCAACAGTCTTTTAGGGTTTCTTCATGATCAGCTTGACGATGGCCCAATATTTCTCGATTGGGTGAAGCTTTGGCGTGTTGCGAAGGCTCTTGTCCCTGGGCACCACCTGCAGGTTGTTGGTGGCAAACCGATCGTTGGGCTTTCCTGGATGCCGCTTCAGAAAAGATGATGCTTCAGAAAAGGCATTCCCCCTCCCCCAGCTTTCATAAATTTCCTAGTTGACGGCCACGGTTGTAAAGAAGTTAACCATTTTCAAGCCACAGGTGCAGAATTCCTGCCGAAGCAAACATTTTATAGCGATCTTCAACAGATTCATATGCTTGAAATTGTATGGTACCGTTCCCTTTCCGGTTGCCGTGCAAAACTTTTGCCCAAGAAGCTGTTTGAAGCCTGTCTTAACGTAGCTTTTTTCGTCCATTACTATGCAACCGAGCTTCGTCAGTATCGTCTGGTACAGCTTCCGGGATAGTCTTTTGGCTGTCTTGTTTTTCTTAGCACAGTTAAAATTATTTTGTAATTTTCAGTTTATTTTCATGCACATAAAAGAGCGTGCAAATTACTTCAAATACGACTGCAAAGCCTGTAATATTCACTCAATTGAATTTCACATGACCTGCACACATAAACACTACGTTGATTATTACATCCAAGTTTATTTTTCACGTTGCAGATAGAGAAATGGGTAATAGACTTTATTGTTTGTTGGTTAGTTCTATCAACAACAAAATAATAAAAACATGCAACTTTGGGTCTTCAAGTGACAGGAGAAATCCTGTAAAATAACATATGAAGAATTTCACGCCAACTCATCCAGTGTTTGGCAGCAGCCTCTCAGAATCCAATGAAACTTTGTGGCTGTGTAGACTATATCTTTTCAAGCAACTTTGCATACTTTGTTTTTTAAAAAATTATCTAGACTGCCACTGGTTTTAACTTTTATGAAAAAAAAATTTAAAATCGATTCTTACACGCATAAAAAAAATATTTTGAAATTTAAAGCCAATTTGCAAAAAAAACCCATCTTAGAATTCGACGATTTGTTTTCTTAATAAAGGCAATATTGTCTTATTAATTGTTAAATGACTTGAAAAAATAACTTAACTCCATCAGATTTTAACTTGCTGTGGAATTCATATAATTGTTGATGAGTTTCGCCATGGGCAATTGGACTCTTCGCTAATTAATATTATAATCTCTAATTCTTTTCTTAGCAAAGAACCAGGTTTATCCCCGGAATTCAAGTTTCCCTCAAATCCACTATCACAAACAACAGTTTCTTCTGCTAACGGATGGCGAATGACAGCTGAACAAGAAAATTAACTTGAAGGCTCTATTATTTGATAAACTTGAATGAAAGAAGATCTATATTTGCACGATCATGTTTATTCATATGATCATGCATTCAAAAACTAAAGGGTGTCCATGATGAAATTGCCACACTATTAAATTGCTCTAACTTTTTAACCGTTGCGTAGAATTTAATGAAAATTTGAGTGGATTTAGTTCATAGTGCATTATTTACATCCTGCAAGTTTTAAAGTCCTGTGATCAAAACTCGCGGAAATGGAGTCGAAACAGCTCGTGCGTGATCAAATCTTGCGCATTCATCACGAGAACAAGGATCTCTCGCATCGTTCCATCGCTAAAACGTTGGGAATCGCGAATTCCACGGTGTCGCGAGTGATTAAGCGGTTCGAAAAACGGTTGACCACCGATCGGAAGCCCAGAAGTGAAGAAAAAAGTATTCCGTACAACACCAAAAATCACAACCGCGTAGTTGCGTCCTTCAACCGAAATCCGAACGCCTCCGTTCGGGATGTGGCTAAGAAGCTGCACCTAAGCCGAAGTTTTCTCCAGAAGGCCAAAACTAAGGCTGGGCTTCGAACGTTCAAGGTACAAAAGGCCCCTAATCGCGACGAGAAGCAGAACAAGTCCGCCAAAACCCGTGCCAGGAAGTTGTACCTCAATATGCTGACGAAAGTTGAATGCTGCATCATGGACGACGAAACATATGTGAAGGCTGACTTCAAACAGATTCCCGGCAACCTGTTTTTCATGGCCAAGGATAAGTTCAGCGTTCCGGAGCATGTCCGCACTCAGAAGATGTCCAAATTTGCGAAGAAATTCCTGGTTTGGCAAGCCATCTGCACGTGCGGGAAGCGGAGTGCACCTTTCGTGACCCAGGACACGATGAACGGACAGGTGTACATAAAAGAGTGCCTCCAGAAGCGGCTGCTTCCTCTCCTGAAGGCCCACAACGTCCCAACAATCTTCTGGCCGGATTTGGCCTCATGCCACTACTCCAAGGACGTGCTGAAGTGGTATGCGGACAATAAGGTCAATTTCGTGCCAAAAATGTTCAACCCTCCCAACACTCCGGAGCTCCGCCCCATCGAGAAGTACTGGGCGATTATGAAGCAGCACCTTTTTAAACGACCTAAGGTAGTGAAGACAGTCGAGGAACTAAAGAAAGTATGGGTTTACATGCAAAAAACGGTTGATTCACAGGTTGTGCAGAATCTTATGGCCGGGGTTAAGGCCAAGGTGCGGGCATTTGCGTATGGACTGTAAATAAAATACGAGTAAAATGGTAAAATGAAGTTTAATAGTTATTTCTCAATCCCTGAAAATTTGATGGCAATCGGATGAAAACTCGAATTTTGCGAATCAATTTTGTGTGTGGCAATTTCATCGTGGACACCCTTTAGCATTTGGAAAATATAATGCCCGTTTTGATCTCTAGTATCTAGTACTAGTTACCATCAGAAAACAATCAAGATCGGTAATCAAATTTAATAAAAGGTTCTTCTAGGCTAGGTATTTTGTGGTGAAAATAAGCACAATCTTGCCTTTTTAATTTGTTCCACCATCTACTAATATCACACTGTTTGACAATACGCCAAATATTTGTCTCGTTAAATTTTGCCAAATAATGCTGTTTGCAAAGTTGTTTGTTCACACTATCACACTTTGATTATTTTTGGCAAATATTTGACTAACAAATATGGAAATCGAATGCTTGACCAACGTTCATCAAATTTATTTGATGAGGTATTACACTGTTTGCAAATGATTGCAATTACACACGCTAAGATTAGTTTAGCCAAATATGAGTAAACTTTACCCATAATCGCGGAAAAGGGCACATACTCATTTTATGGGTAAAGTCGCTTTAACCATATTTGAGTAACAATGGTGAACTAACAATATAGGTAATGTTTACTTATTTATGGGTAACAAATTTTAAGTAAATTTCACGCATATTTAGGTAAATCTAAAAAAATAGTTTGAAATTAGACGCAAGTATGGTTATATTTCTCTAACTAAATTTTTTGATAACAAATAAAATAATCGGTTACCTGTTATTCAATTTAATATGTTCTTTTTATCAATTATACAGCACAAATATATGATTTGCTATTTAATTGAACGAACTTCTGATGATTAATTTCGTAACTAGTAATGCAAATATTGCCGAGATGTGATGAAAAAGAAGTGATTAACAGTTGGTCAAAACAATTATTGATCGAAAGGTAGAACCCATCAGGTTAGAAAAGATGAACGGCATTAGTTTTTCAGATTTTGTGATTCCTCCCCCTCCCCCTTATCATGGTGTTGGCAGTGTATACCTTTATACAACTCCAAGGTCACAACTCTGTCAAAACCTACTATTCACCGTTTAATTTTCGGAACGAATCCGGATCCATATGTTTTTTCAGCTCTTCCATCTTCTACTCCCCAAATTCAACTTTTGTGATGGACCTCAATGAAACGATGACCGTCTTACTCGATCCATTGTAATATACGAACTGACAATGTTTATTTTTTCATCCAAATATGGGTAAAGTGCTTTTACTCATATTTAGGTAAAATCACTTAACTCATATTGTAAGTTAAGTTCAGCCACTTTTTGAGTACAATTTACCCATATTATAAGTATTGCATCAGTTACCCATATATGGGTGAAACAATTACCTTTTTAGGGGGTAATTGAGTCTTAGCGTGCATATTTGATTGTTTGTTTGTCTCGCTGCTTTTGTCTGTCAGTGTTGTGATCAGTGCCTTGGATTTTCATAAAATATCAATGAGAAGTGAAAGTGATTTTATCCCAATGTAATGATGATGTTTACTTTCCTTGTTTTCATGGTTACCGCAGTCATTTCTATGCCAACTGAATTTTCTTTGCTGCATTAATGAAGTCGGTGCTAAGTGCGGGTCAAAAATCTGCTGTCACTGTTGATTTGATTACCAATCGGTAAGCATGAATTTCACTAGACGAAATCTGAATATCATCTCTTGTGGTAATTTTTTAAATTATTAAGTGATTTTGAATCCTAATACGAACATGGAACAACCAGGGCCGCCATCATCGTCCCAGAAGAATAGATGCTAGCAATTTGAGCAACAATACCATGGACTGGGCTGCCCTTGCATATTTTCCGATCCCGACGAGTAATTGATATTCATTGTGGCCTATTGAATTTCATTTCTGACGTTTCGAAATTCATATTGAAAATGAACCTGTTTACATCAATGAATATCAAAGCATTTTGAAAATCAAACGTTCATTCTTCTGATTACGTTTGTTGTCACGAGTAATCATTTTATTTTCTCATTGAACTTATAGGAAGTCAATGTTATGTTACCTGAAAATCCACGTCTTTGAACCTAACGAGCATGACTTTTATCAAGACTGGTTGTGATTAAGTTTGGGAGTTTTTGTAAAACTTAAAAAAAACTATAAAGAACCAACTAAGTCATGAGATCTTCGAACAAGTCCCGAGAATTTAAGTGCAGCCCGAAAAACTGCTGAAGAGTCCATAGAATGTCAGGAAACTGCCGAGAATTACATGAAAGTCCAATATCTACAGTGAAGTTTCAAGGACGCCATGGATGTCCGTTGAATTACTTCTTCTCGTCCTCTTCTTTCTTAGCATTTCAAGCTTATTGCTTTCACAATTCGCTTATTACGTGTCCTTCACTTAGTGTTCTAAATGCACCTCCAAAGTATTTAATTGAGAGCTTTCAATGCCAGGTACCATTTTGGCATCAGTATGATTGTTTGGCATTGATATGCTGCAGGTCTATGAAATATGTTTTGACCAATATAACATTACAATATAACATGCAATAACATCACTGGTAACATAAAAAATATCAGGGATACGTGACTTGAATGGATGATACACACAAGATCTTGAAAATAATTCCTTGTCGTTGTGAAGTCTTCAGAATTTATTCAATGAACTTTCCCAAGATCTTTCATATCGTTAAGGTGTGCGATAGATACCATAATGTCAGAATAGTCCTTGTTGCCATGATCATAGTCAAGAATGCCATGAACGTGGTGAATTCTTCCATTTTCATGGTTACACTCAGTAGCAAAAAAAAAGCCGAGCGAAATTTTGCTTCCAAAAAATGCCATGTTCAACCTTCTGTAAGTTTGTCAATTCCTCATATTTTTGCTGAAAATTTGACAACACTATAACTAATGTATAGAACTTATGTGACCAAAATTTCATGTTGCTTAAATTTATAAATTTGAAGTTTTTAACATATGTGAAAAAAGTCGTTTTTGGACAGACCAACTTTAAATATCCGTATTTCTGTGAAAAATTTAGGTAACTTATTAAAATTTTATTATAGGCTACAAAAATATAGGAATTAATGTGGACAAAATTTGAACTGTTTCTATTGAGTGATTTGGACTACAGCTGGCGTTAAAGTTGACGCACCAATATGAGGATTTCCCTTTTTCCCCCGATATTGAACATGCTGAAATATCGGCGCAAAAAAAAAAAAAAGCCGAGGCGAATTCATCTTATTAATACACATGATTTATTACGAGTGAAATATCCCAAATAACTAGTGTATCCCACGAAGAACTTCAAAATATGGCCTACAGTATGAATTGGTTTGTTAAAACTACGTATACAGTATTATACAGTGTTATTAGTAGAATTCGCCTCGGCCTTTTTTTGCACCGATATTTCAGCATGGTCAATATCGGGTGAAAAAATTGACGCCAGCTGAAGTCCAAACCACTTAATGGAAACAGTTCAAATTTTTTCCACATTATTTTCTATACTTTTGTAGGCTATGATAAAATTTTTAATAAGCTACCTAATTTTTTCACAGAAATACGGAATTTTAAAATAGGTCTGTCCAAAAACGACTTTTTTCACATATGTTATGTAAACTTAAAATTTATTAATTTTATCAACATGAAATTTTGATCAAATAAGGTCTATACATTGGTTATAGTGTTGTCAAATTTTCAGCCAAAAATATTGAGAATTGACAAAGTTACAGCCCAAGTAACCACGAGGCTATAAAAGCTTGCATATATAGGGCACATGCATTACGTCTAGTGCATCATTGAAGTTGGATTAAAGCTGAAAAGGGCCCCACTAAGATCAAAATAATGCTATATCTTTTCTAATGCAATAAGGCATTGCTAAAGTAGCATTATTGCATTGGTAATGCATCACAACATTCTTACAGCTAATCTAACGCTTCATTACTTGAGCAACATTTTGATGCGTTCCTTCTCTTGCTATTTTAATTACTGAAGAGCAAATGTCAAAATCAAAATGGTACATTATTCTGCATGTAAAAAATAGAAAAACAAAACAAGGGATGTCTGGTTTTTTAATGCATGAATAAAAGAAATTCGACAAGTCCGCCATAGTTTGGTCAGAACACGCTGTAGATTAACGTTTCAGTGTAAATATTCACAACACTAAGCTCTTCCAATGCGGATTTGTAGAGCTTTAATGCCGATGGAAAATCAATTGGAAAAACACATGTTATAAAGATGTATGGGAACGTTTGTTCTATCTAATTATGTTGTTGACTTGATTGATTGATCTGTTATGTTCGAGAAATGGACATTATATTCGAAATAGTGGTTAAATCAACAAAAAATATGAACCTATAATAAAGTGGTGATTTTAGTGTCCTAATGATAAGACAGTTATTGATCCTTATCCATGGTACACCACTGAAGAAAGTGGAAGAACCATCAGAGCATCTCATCCTAAGAGCTAAGTCAAATCATATTGCCGACGAGTGCATGCCTAATTCCACTCAGCAACATCAGGACGCACTGCTGTTCGCTGTCTAACGTCGAGAAAGAGATCAATCAATCGGAGATTAGTCGTTCAAGTTCCAGTTCTAATCATATCTCCCGGAGCTGGCTGTTGTTGTCCTGTGCACTAGAAAAACATGTCAGCCTATCACTAATTGATGCTTTCTCTTGCTTTGCTTCGCCTTCGGGATTTCTCTGGAGACGAAAGATTTTAATTGGCTCACCACACACAAAATACGATGTCCGACTGGTGACGATGACGGAGTATCATTTTCTAATTTAAATTTTTCTCTCCTTTCCAGAACGCGCATTGCTGCCACCGCAGGCTTTTAGCCTGGGACACTTGGAAGAATCCGAATCCTTCCACAGGAGGATAAGATACCACCCCGCACTGACACACATACAAACAAAAACACACACATGATGATAGTGGAACTTAGCATACGGCAAAAAACGGCCACGCTAGCATGTATCACAGCTGTGGCCTGTTCGTTGTCATTAGCGATCGGACAACGGTTGATCCCCCAAGCGCTGCTGTCCGCCTTGGTCATGTATTTGCTAACCGGCGATAGGCCTACTATGGTGTATGCTTTCTTCCGAACGCTGCCAAGAGATTTCAAGTAAGTACTCAGCTACCAGACTTATGAGGCTTTCAAACCCTCGATTCCCAATTTGTTTTTGCTACACTTGAGTGGTACTTTCTTCTGGAAACTTCTTGTTCGCGGATGGTATGATTATAGCACATAATTCTGCCCTCGAATCGGGTAATTCACCGCCGGTTCTAGAACAGTCCCGGTTAGTATCAATAAAAACCCATATCGCTCCTCGCCACATGTCATGTACATAAGTTAGGTATCCGGTGAACGAGCGGCCGGTGGTGGTGCGGCATCGTGGTGACACACGGCCCAGCAGTGAAACAATTGCAAATTGCAGCGAACTGAGTATGTGGCATATCATCAAAACATATCACACGATACGACACCCGATATGATCTCGTGTTGATGGTGCAGACTTTGGAACGACGAACTGCTGCCGCCGTCGACCTTTCTCGTATTCCCCCATCACTACAGATTGTAAAGCAATCATACCTCCCATGGCATATGGAAAACACTCACTGAGCCGTAAATGATGTGCCGCTACACATATAGGCGTCAATATCATTCTGTTGAGTGAGATTCACTTGATTTGAGGTTGAGAGGCTAGCAAACTGATCTGGAGCAACAACTGATAATAGTTTTAAGACGAGATTTGCAATGGCATACGCGTGTACCTTCCCTTCTAGAATGTTGATTATAGAGAGCTTATGCACTTACCGTTTTGCATTCGGAGAGGTTAGACTTAGAACAACGTAGCCAATTTAGAGCGTTTTGGAATAATTTCACTTATGCAGTCGTTTATGCCAATGATTCATGCCAGTCGTGTGTGTGTTCAATGTAAAATTAGTTGTTTCATTATTTTCCATCGATATGCGTAGTTTTGAGGGATGAGGGGAATGTATTTGAAGAAAAATTAAAGGTGTTTTTTGAGCTCAGTTGACAGCAATATAATTTAGGTTCATTGTAAATATAATTTATTTCTAAACCGTTTCATCTTTTTTGTTCGTCACCGCTAATTATTTTACTGAATAACAAAGGATTAATACCCTATTGATTGGGTAAATAAATTTGAATGAATAGATTAAACTGTTTTTATCGATCTTGAAATATACAAGGAGCTTATTAACGGCAATTAACTTAGTGTACTGGCAAACGACTACGATAGACCACTTAGGGAGGGGAGGGATTGAAGAGTTAACCACGTGCTAATTTTATCAGTAAATTTTTTATTGACGCATATTTCTGCAATCAAATAGCATCTCATCGAGTTGCAGGTCTTTTATTCGATAATGAACAAAGAGTCAGTTCATATCCATATTCCGCGTAGTTAATTAAATAATTAAATAAATAATACCTATTTCACCATCATGTGCTATATTCACTCCGGACGAATCTTTGATGGTTTGTCGGATCATTGCTTACACTGAACACTGAATACTGTACTAGTTGTCGCATGCAACACGATAGAACAGTATTTAACTCAGTAGTCGAATGCCAACACACTTCAACTACATGTTACACAGCACCAGTACACTTCATTTAGTATCACCTAAACAGGTAAAGTATACCACCATGCGATCACTCTTGATCGAATTGCAGCTAGCTAGATATAAAAGCAACACGCACTGCCGGTCACATTATCCAGACAACGCTATCGACATGGACACCAGTATCGTTTTATCTCTTGAGCTCGACGGTCGTGTTTTAAAATCCTTTTTAGAAAGTGTTTCCGAAAAGTTTGAACGAAGCCTGCCGCAAGCACCCCGGAATTGAAGCAGCTAAAAAAGCAACGGCAGGATGATGAAGTATCCTTGCAGACAATTCTGCCAAAAAACTGCTTTAGCACAGGCGGCACCGCAATAAACGACAATGATCTGGGTGGTTTCGGCGACGAAATGGAAGATCAGCAGCCAGAAGAGCAACGAGCAAAATCGTGCAAAGTACCTCCACTGATGGTGAAATCTCTCGGCCTTGACAAATTGAAGCCAGCGATAAAATTCATCAACGTCAATGCGGCATTCAAAATCTGCCGTGTTTATTTATTTATTTCTATTCATCAACAGGTTATGTTTAAACCCCAATGATGTTACTTAAAGCTAAACTAAAATGGTACATTAATGGTCATGACATAAAAAAAAAGTTACACTATCGATGCGAATTTGACAGGTCTTTAAAAAAACGACTAAATATACGACGAAGCATCTGGTGAGTCACGTCAAAATCAAACAAGGCGGAAACTCTATTAAAGAGTCTTTGTAAACCGCCAATACATACTGTAATTGGTTCGCTGTGGAGGTAACCACAGCATCGAACTATTCCTCAGGGCTCGGGGTTGCACGTTGATGTTGATTTGCTCCAGAAGATCAGGACAGTCGATGCGGTCTTGCAAGATGTCTGCGATTAACAAAGCCCTGGCTGTATCTCTACGGACTAACAGGGACTCCAGGTTAATCAAATGGCAACGGCTTTCGTAGCTTGGCAAACGATAGGGATCCGTCCACGGTAATTTACGTAGCGCAAATCTCAGAAACCATCGTTAAACAGCCTCTACTCTAACGACACCGTTGCTGTAATGAGGAGTCCACACAAACGAGCAATACTCTAATATAGAACGACACAAGGAAGCAGTACAACGATTTGAAGCAGTAGATGTCCGTGAAGTCTTTAGCAATCCGGAAGATGAACCCCAGAACGTAGGAGGCTTTGCCGACAGCTGCTTGAAGGTGAGTTGGGTGTCCAGAATCACTCCTAGGTCCTTGACTTGACTGACGTGCTCAATTTCGGTGCCCAACAAGACAGCCTTGAATAAAATAGTCTGTTTCTTATGCGAAAACGACATAACCGTGCATTTGGCCGGG